>QANU01103674.1:0-15462 GCA_003254905.1 Nissolia schottii
AGTAGATGATCTAGGTGTATTTGTACTTCTATGTGATACTTGTATTTGATACTTATAATATTAGTTATATATTGTTTATAAACGTATGAAGGACCGTTGTTTGTTATCTTGGCAAGTACTAATGATATCTTTATTTATCGTTAAGCATGATATGTTTCCGCTTGCAATGCACGCTCTAATGTACCAAGGCTCCTAAATTACTCTATGTGACGTATAAAGAAAATTTAAATTTGGTCCACATTTTGGGTAGCAATATTTTTAAAAGTATAAATGGGACTAAGTATTATCCCCACCAAAGCAGATAACAACCTAGTGAGCATTGTTTGCGACGTACGCGTAAACAGCTAGCTAGGGTGTTACACATAAGCACGCAAACTTAGTAAGAAAGACTAGTTCCCCTATCACCTAGTAAAGTAGATAAAGCCGTTCAGGACCTTAGGCTAGATAATAATCAGTAGGATGCTAGTATGCTTGTTTTCACTTAGAAACACCTGAGCGGCCTGGAGGATATTCGAGTAAATGAATCATAGGTAGCCATAGGGACCCGCTGAGGACCTAGAGTTCTCACCCCCACTCGATTATGGACCCAGGTGGACATAGCAAAGAGCTCGACCCAAGAGATACATGATGGGCGACAGAAAGCTGTAGATTGGAGCTGGAGCAAACTGACTATGATCGCGCCAAGGCGACACATGTTTCGTATTATGTTCTATGACTTTTATACCTTGTGTACATATTTATTATTAAGGAAAATGTGTATCTGTATTTTGGGACCTTGTTATAAATATATACATACAATTGTTTTTCATATTCCACTCTGATCTTTACCTAACATGCGGTAGATACTAGCAATTGTTGTTATATGTTTCTTTATCACACATGGCTCCTAATTTATAACTTGATAAGCACGCGAACGATTTTCAAATTGGTCCCTATTTCTGTGTAAGAATTATTTGCAAAGGTAAAAGTAAGGGCTATAAGTTACCCTACGCAACGAACAACAACCCTGTGAGCATTGCTCACTACCATGGAAGTGGGCAGTTAACAGGGGTGTTGCATTGTATACTCTGCCACTGTCCTCTATCCTGGTGTCAGTTCCAGGAACCTCGTCCTCCTTCTACTCTCATAGTCTTTGGGGAAATTATTCGTCCATCACCGCCGTCATGGACCGGTTTCCGATGATTTGGACCTCCCCATGCTCTAACAGGGGTCTGGTTGTGTCCCACCATGCTTCCGCTACACCTTGCAACCTTCCGACCGCCACCTCGACTTGTTGAGTGTCCATGTCGATGAGGTTTTCAACTTCTTGCTATGTCTCCTACACCCAGCTATGGGCTGCCTCCGGGTCCACAAGTCTATCACATGTAGGGGGTCTGGCCTTCGCAAAGCCCATATACTTCTGTGTATCATCTTCCTGCAATGTTGGGGGCTGACTAGGGTTAGCGTGACTTGGGGGTTTTATTTAGCTTAGTTCCTGGTTGGGCCGAACCCTGGTTCTTTAGGTTTGAATCCTTAACTATCCTTTTGAACCTCCGCAACTTTCTAAGGGGAGTCACAAAGGTCGTATTAGCTGGGTGATATTAGTGCTGGCCTCCGCCTTATGGTCGTTTCAATCCAATCCCTGACTCCTGGGACACGAGTGCACCTATAAAAGGTGGTAATGATTTGGAACCTAGAAATTCTTGGGGTATGTTGGACAGGGATCCTCCAAAGAGTTTCCACAGAGGTTTTTCTTTTAATAACTAAACCTCCCCTCTAAAGAGCGAATTGAGAGAAAGGGGGTACTAGGCTAAGAAAGATTAGGGAAATGGGAGGAATGGGAAAGTTACCGTTGTAGGCATTCGGGGGCTCGCTAAAATTGATTCCCTTACGTGTTCAAGTGTTCACGCTTCCCTATACGCTTGTTTTCCCTACCTCCAGGGGTTTGTCCTTGCCGTCTACCATGGCCGGTTGTCCGGGGTTGGCTTTCGGCGCAATTTCCAACTTGTCAGTACCTTGTCGTCGAATCATGGGGCTAGGGCTTTCACCGTCTTTGACTTAGATGACCGCCATTCTTCTTCATGACCTATGTCCTGTCATAACTCTCTCGGTTCCTATTGGGAAAAGTCCTCGTTCTTAATTGCATCAATAAAGTGGTGACCGAGAACCTGGACTCCTCCCTGCTTCAGATGAGGCTTGGTTCTGTCTCGCCATCCCTCAGCTGTGCCTTGAATTTTTTTCTGGGACGTAAGTCTGACCCTCCAAGTTCAGGCAGGAGATGTCCTCGAACCTCAGTGCCTTCCTCCTCTCGGTTTCTGTGATTTTCTCCTCAGCTACTGCTCTTTCGTAGAAGATTCCAAAAACCTGCGGCGTTTGCCTTCGGCGTTGTCGGGGTTACATTCCTTCAAGAAGTTGCTGTCACCTTCCAAGACTGGGCCTCCTCTCTGAATGTACCTGCAAAAACATTCAAAGTAAGCACGTTGTCGTGTATCATTTCTCAGTGTAGCATAGCTGAGTAGTCACACTCACACCATTTCGGGTTGGCCAAACTCGAAAAGGGTTAATGTACCTAGATTCAGACTATACAACTCCGAAGAGTGTACACCATAATCATGCCCGAAAGCTGATGAAAGCCTTTTTAACCACTTTCTCGGATCTTGACATGGCTTTGGTTTTGTCACAACCATGCCAAGCTCGTCGAAAGCTTCTATGCGCTTTAGTCGTTCAAATTAAATATTTATATACATACCTACTTTACGGCTTTCAGATTCCAGAAGGAATCCAACTGCAGTATAGGGTATGGTCGATCCCACAGGGAGTTGTAAAATACCATTCTTGAGTTCTTTTAATTAAACAATGAAGTGAATGATTGTTGATTTAGTTTTTTTATATTTAAATAGACTAAATAAATAAAAGACATGAAAATAAAATAGGAAACAAATCAGAGGTAGTTCCGGAGCTTGTTGGNACAATATATATCCATCTGGTCCATCATAACAGTCACGTAGTTAGTATAATAAATAACATACAAGTAACATATACATAATCCCAAAATACATATCCTCAAAATAAAAGGGCTAACTGTAGAACTCCTCAGTCTGCCCCTAACAACAGATTTACTCTAGCTGGCTCTCGTATCCGTGTCTGGTCCTGACTGCTTCACAGCTCCTCGGCCGTTTCGGCCTCATCCTCATAGTGCATGTCATCACATGTTCCTGAAGTCATAGGGCAATACGGGTGGGAACGGTAGGTTCTCAGTGGAAATAACTCTAGCACCTGTATCTTGCGTTTCATTAGGTCGGACTTCAGGCCGCTCAGAGATTTCTAAGTGTGCATACATACTAAATATCCTTGAGGTTCTCGCACATATTCCAACCATCAAAATCCTATCTAGTCCAGGTCAAAGGACCCTTCAGAATCACTCCTAAATCCTAGCATGAGTTCTAGAATACATACAAACATAAAGATATTTAGTATGTATGCCCACTTAGAAATCTCTGAGCGGCCTGAAGTCCGACCTAATATAACGCGAGATACAAGAGCTAGGGTTATTTCCACTGAGAACCTACCGTTCTCACTCCCACTGCCTTATGACTTCAGGGACTTATGATGACTCGTATTACGGGGATGCTGACGAACCGCCCGAGGAGCTATGAGCGGTCGTGACAGGACATGGACCCAGAGACAGCTGGATGCCAGTATTTTACCAAGGGCAGACTGAGTAGTGTTATAGTAGCCCTTGTATTTTGATATTATGTATTTTGGGATTATGTATATGCTACTTGTACATTACTTATTGTAATAATTACCTGACTTTTATGATGGACCGAATGGATGTATATTTCATGCCTTATTATTATTATACCGTTATCCGCTAAGCCTAAGGGCTTTACCGCTTGTTATAATTGTTCTTTCTGACGCATGGCTCCTATTTTATTAAATAATCAATGCAAATGAAAAGTTAAAAATCGGTCCCTATTTTCCTAAATAACTACTTTCGAAAAGTAATAATGGATTATAAGTATTCCCACCAGGTAGTAAACAACCTAGTGACCTTTGTGTGCGACTTAAGCATATGCAGTTAGCTAGGGTGTTTCATTGACGCGAAGAAGTACACTGACTTTATTTGACCCAGCCCACAACCCAACTGACGGTTCCGCCGCAAGGACGAGTCTTTACCATGTGGAAGGACTACGAGCAGATGCGAGAGGAAGTTGGTGCAGAAGACTAAACAACGGTAAGAATAATAAACACTCGGGACGAAATTCTTTTAAGGGGGTAGAATGTAACATCCTAATTTTCCCCTTACAAGGATTTCGCATAATAAACAAATTCGCATAATTACATGTGTCTGTAGAAAGAATGTTGTTTAGTTTTTCACGAATCTGAGGACACTTAAAAGACTTCTCATGGTCCTTGGAATTTGATGGAAAAATCAAATCGTCGGAAAAACGGAGTTTCGCTCATTTTTGGATGATTTTACTGACACTAGACAGTCCCGTTTGGCCCCGTTTAGCCAGTAGAACTGAGCACAGGGCCTCAACTCTTGGGAAACCATTCCTCATGGGAGAAATATCACAAAATCCCTAGAGTTAACCCCAAACTGTTACTAGGAAGCTTGGGCGACCGCTGAAACGTCAACGGAACGGTCCCGTTCGGACACCGATGAGAGATAACAGGTCAAAGGTATCTGTGAAGAATATTCCCCCAGAGGAAAATTCACAAATGCCTTGAATGAACCTTACTCCTAGGTAGAGGGAAATTAGAGGATCGCGACGATATAAACGGAATATTTTTTCAGCAACCGTGAGCGACACACCGGCACTACGAGCGACCAAACACAAGCGAAACGGGACTGGGTGGGACCCAAATCTGAATGGGAGCACGTGGGTAATCACATTTTCCAAGGAAATATTAAAATATGGGTCACTATTCATTGATTTGACCTGATGTGACCTTATAATTATCCAAAATAATTAATTAATTAATTAAGAAATTAAATAAGAAAGGGTAAAATAGTAATTTTGGCAAAAATTTTGTGGACCAAACTGCCCCCATCAGCCACAGGCCCCTCCCCTAAAAATATCCCCTCATTTCTCTCATTTTTCACAAATTCACAACTCTCTTGAAACTCTGCCGGAAATTCGTTCGGTCCAGAAACTTTGCTGAAACACTGTCAGGAACTGGAAGGAACTCAATACTCAGGGAACCCGCATTTCAATTGATTGAATTCCTATAGCATTTGAATGAAGGCATGCTGAGGATTTCAATCGAATGAAACTCCCATTCAGTCGAATGAAAGGACTCGTATGGATTTCATTCGAATGTAACCCTAGACATTCGAATGAAGCCTGGAAGACTTGAGACTTTAGTGGTTCTAAGGGATCCAATGAGTGAGGATATGCCTGTTATTGTATGAAAAAGCATGCATCATGAGGATCGGGTTGTCGTGTAGGTGTTAGGGCAACCCGAGAGAACTAAAAGTTAATCGCCTAATGTTAAAGATCATAATGGAACGTTAGGGAACAAGTATGTAGTTATATGCTAGGAAGTCCCTCTCTTGGCAAAGTCTTACAGACACACCCCTCACCAGTCCCAAAAGGGTGGATTGGTCAGTAATGTTACCTCGCCAGTCCCAAAAGGGTGGATTGGTTAACGAGGTTAATGACATAGGGAAGGAAAAGAAAGTATGAAAGAAAAAAAGAAAGGTTGACGTCATACCTAAGATAAGTTAAAGATAAGATAAAGAAGAGAAGCCCAACGCTTGGTTGCGTCGCAAGGGCCAACCCCCGCCTCATACTTAGTGGAGGTTAGCCCACTTGACTGGCGGCGATGGACACTAGACCCCATCGGTGGTTAGCAACCACTCTGGTGTGAGTGCAGCTAGGTTGTCGTCAAGTTCGGAACAGAAGTGGCTGTAACCGTAAGGCCGCGGTTACATGAGTGAAGGGCTAGATGAAAAGAGCGCTAACCTGGGTAAGCCGGTATGCGTAAGAGGTTCCCAAAGCCCCCCATTCACTTTGTAGTTATATATGTATGAAGGAATGGATGAATGTATGTATGCCAGTATGTATGTAGATATGTATTTATAACTGTTTATGCATTAGGTATCGTCAAGGGAATGACCCGAGATGACTATTATGTTCTTAACAGTACGTAAAGTTAATGAGCACGAGAACCTAGATAAGAAAGACTAGATCCCCCAATCAACTAGTAAGATAGATAAAGTCATTTAGGATTCTAGGAAAAGATAATAACCAGTAGGATGATAGTATGTATGTGAACGTAGAGATCTCCTGAGCGGCCTGGTTCACAAGTGAGCTAAAGAAGTACCCCTACGCCAGGGTAACCGCTGAGGACACACGTTCTCACCCCCACTCGCTTGTGCTTCCAGGAGCAGACGAGGACTATGAGGGCTACAAGGAGCCGTATGGAAAGCCACCCATGGAGCCGTAAAAAGCCAAGTGCCATCTGACCGAGGACCCAGCTTGAAGATCAGATAGTTTAGTTTCATTTTGATGTACATTTTGACGTGCGTATGTGACCCATGTATGTAAACTATTATACTACTCTACTGTTGATGTGAATAAGTGTGATGGACCAAGGTTGTGTAATAACTGCATATTATACTTGTTGATACTATGAGGGATTAGCCCGTATAAGCTCAGGCTCTATCGTTTGTATTATATGTCTTAATTCACATACGGCTCATACTTTAGTAATAGATAACTGGTAGAAAAGTTTCAAAATGGTCCATATTTTCCCATAACTATGTATTTTCAAAAAGGAAATAAAGGACTACAAGTAATCCCACCAAGCGACTAACAACCTAGCAAGCATTGTGTATGACTCGAGCATAGGCAGTTAGCTAGGGTGTTGTAGTTGGTATCAGAGTAGTTTGGTCCTACGTGAGCCTATGAACTGAGTTGTACTATGCTTTCGGGCATGAATTACGGTGTATATTCTGCTAAGTTGTATGTGCTAAGATATGTGTGCTTGCTTTTCTTGAGCCTGATCAACTCGGGATATGTGCAAGTACCGTATAGCAGCCATGCCACCTAGGAGAGACCCTACACGGCGCACTATGGAAGCGACATATTTTGCTGAAATTCTTATAGAAATAGCCCAGGCTACTCAGGCTCAGGCCCAAGCCACCCAAGCTCAAGCTGAAGCAACCCTAAATGGCAGCTGCCACTCCACACTGAAACCCTACCTTGACAGCTGAAGAGGCAGTAACCAAGAAGTTCGTGGAATTCAGAATGGCAAACCCTCCGATCTTTGAAGGACTGATGGACCCAGAACTCCTCCACAACTGGATAGCGAAAATGGAACAGGTCTTTGACGACTTCCCCTGCACAGAGACGCAGAAGGCCCGTTTTGCGACAAGGAAGTTGCGAGGTGCCGCCAGAACATTGTGCAACTCAGCCAGGCCCCTTTAGAACCGTAAGAAAGCTCTGTTACCTAGGATCAATTTACCATTGCCCTCCTGAACAAGTATTTCCCTAACGGGCTTAGGGATCAGAAAGAAGCCGAGTTTCTTGCATTACAGTAGGGGGACATGACAGTGGCTGAATACACGTCTGCTTTTGAGAGATTGTGCCACTATTCCTCCACATATCAGCTGCACCCCCATGAAGCGTGGAAGTGCGGGAAGTTTCAGAGGGGATTGAAGGAGGAACTTCAGATGGCCATTAATCATTGGGACATCCAGGACTATGCTCTCTTGGTCAGCAAGTGTATGACATTGGAAGAGTCAGCCAAGAACTTGACCAGGGTCAGAAATGCGAGGAGTAAGAAGAGGATGGAGGAGCAGGGGAGTTCTTGACAGGCACAGAGACAAAAAGGGCCCTTTCAGGCTCCGTTTCCCAGTAGAAGTAGACGACAGATTCTTCCACGGTCACAACAATGGGCGGCGAGACCACTGGTCCCGGGGGCTCCTTTATTTTTTCAACCCGATCGCTCTTTTGATTTTGGAAAAAAAAAGAAGATATCTTTATCAATATACTCTTTCTTCTACACATTTTTTTATTGCTACCCCATAACAAAATACAACAAAAACTATATAAATTGGAAGGGAATAGAAATTGGTCAAACAAAGAGTATTTTTAGTAAAAGTAAAAAAAGAAAATAGGAAAAGGATCAGTAGTCGATTTGGCCCCAGCAGTCAGCAGTCACACCACCGCAGTAGAGTGGCGTTCCGAGAAGCTCCAGGCAAGAGGTCTGAGAAGTTCAGCCAGGCAGAGAGTCCAGGCGTCATGCCCAAAATGTGGAAGGCTCCACCAGGGGGAATGCTACACAGGGAAAACTGTATGCTTTAGATGTGGACAGGGAGGCCACATTGCCAGGCATTGCCCAACACTTCCATCGCCAGCTCAGCAGCAAGGACGGGTTTTCACCCTATCTAGCGAAGAGGCAGAGGACGCTGAAGGCTTGATTATGGGTAAGTGCACAATGCTCTGTAGTACTTTGACTGTGTTGTATGATTCGGGAGCTTCGTACTCTTTTACTTCCTATGATAATGTTAGGAGATTAGATCTATCCCCCGTAGCACTACCCTACACACTGAGGGTGTCTACTCCTATTGCCCCACCTGTTGAGACGTGCCAAGTATGTCTCCAGTGTCCACTCCAGCTACAAGACCGGATGTTTGTTGCTGATCTTATCTGCTTACCCTTAATGGGCTTGGATATCATTCTTGGGATGGATTGGTTGCGCGACAACCATCTTGGACTGCGATAAGAAGTTGGTAACCTTTCCACCTGTGATGTCGGCCACGCCACCACCCAAGGAAGAATCAGTGATTTTGTACCACTGCCCGTTGGAAAATCAGAGTTTCATCTTCATAGGTTCATCAAAAGTGGAGGTGAAGCAGGACGTAGCGCACGTCCCGGTAGTGTGTGAGTACCCGAATGTATTCCCAGAGGAGATCTCGGAGTTTCCCCTAAAGAGAGAAGTGGAGTTTTCTATTAGCTTGATTCCGCGAGCTGGACCAATCTCTATGGTACCATATCGTATATCTACGGTAGAGCTGCAAGAGCTAAAAAAGCAGCTGGAGGAGCTACTAAACAAGCGGTTCATCCGGCCCAGTGCATCCCTATGGGGAGCTCCAGTTTTGTTCGTAAAGAAGAAGGATGGTTCGATGGGGTTATGCATTGACTACCAGCAACTGAACAAGGTCACCATTAAGAACAAGTACCCGTTGCCNGTAATAGTTAACTGGTAGAAAAGTTTCAAAATGGTCCATATTTTCCCGTAACTATTTATTTTCAAAAAGGAAATAAAGGACTACAAGTAATCCCACCAAGTGACTAACAACCTAGCAAGCATTGTGTATGACTCGAGCATAGGCAGTTAGCTAGGGTGTTGTAGTTGGTATCAGAGTAGTTTGGTCCTACGTGAGCCTATGAACTGAGTTGTACTATGCTTTCGGGCATGAATTACGGTGTATATTCTGCTAAGTTGTATGTGCTAAGATATGTGTGCTTGCTTTTCTTGAGCCTGATCAACTCGGGATATGTGCAAGTACCGTATAGCAGCCATGCCACCTAGGAGAGACCCTACACGGCGCACTATGGAAGCGACAGATTTTGCTGAAATTCTTAGAGAAATAACCCAGGCTACTCAGGGTCAGGCCCAAGCCACCCAAGCTCAAGCTGAAGCAACCCCAAATGGCAGCTGCCACTCCACACCGAAACCCTACCCTGACAGCTGAAGAGGCAGTAGCCAAGAAGTTCGCGGAATTCAGAATGGCAAACCCTCCGATCTTCGAAGGACTGATGGACCCAAAACTCCTCCACAACTGGATAGCGAAAATGGAACAGGTCTTTGACGACGTCCCCTGCACAGAGACGCAGAAGGCCCGTTTTGCGACAAGGAAGCTGCGAGGTGCCGCCAGAACAATGTGCAACTCAGCCAGGCCCTTTCTAGAACTGTAAGAAAGCTCTGTTACCTAGGATCAATTTACCATTGCCCTCCTGAACAAGTATTTCCCTAACGGGCTTAGGGATCAGAAAGAAGCCGAGTTTCTTGCATTACAGTAGGGGGACATGACAGTGGCTGAATACACGTCTGCTTTTGAGAGATTGTGCCACTATTCCTCCACATATCAGCTGCACCCCCATGAAGCGTGGAAGTGCGGGAAGTTTCAGAGGGGATTGAAGGAGGAACTTCAGATGGCCATTAATCATTGGGACATCCAGGACTATGCTCTCTTGGTCAGCAAGTGTATGACGTTGGAAGAGTCAGCCAAGAACTTGAACAGGGCCAGAAATGCGAGGAGTAAGAAGAGGATGGAGGAGCAGGGGAGTTCTTCACAGGCACAGAGACAAAAAGGGCCCTTTCAGGCTCCGTTTCCCAGTAGAAGTAGACGACAGATTCTTCCACGGTCACAACAATGGGCGGCGAGACCACTGGTCCCGGGGGCTCCTTTATTTTTTCAACCCGATCGCTCTTTTGATTTTGGAAAAAAAAAAGANGAAAAGGATCAGTAGTCGATTTTGCCCCAGCAGCCAGCAGTCACACCACCGCAGTAAAGTGCGTTCCGAGAAGCTCCAGGCAAGAGGTCCGAGGAGATCAGCCAGGCAGAGAGTCCAGGCGTCATGCCCAAAATGTGGAAGGCTCCACCAGGGGGAATGCTACACAGGGCAAACTGTATGCTTTAGATGTGGACAGGGAGGCCACATTTCCAGGCATTGCCCAACACTTCCACCTCCAGCTCAGCAGCAAGGGCGGGTTTTCACCCTATCTAGCGAAGAGGCAGAGGACGCTGAAGGCTTGATTATGGGTAAGTGCACAATGCTCCGTAGTACTTTGATTGTGTTGTATGATTCGGGAGCTTCGTACTCTTTTATTTCCTATGATAATGTTAGGAAGTTAGATCTATCCCCCGTAGCACTACCCTACACACTGAGGGTGTCTACTCCTATTGCCCCACCTGTTGAGACTTGCCAAGTATGTCTCCAGTGTCCACTCCAGCTACAAGACCGGATGTTTGTTGCTGATCTTATCTGCTTACCCTTAGTGGGCTTGGATATCATTCTTGGGATGGATTGGTTGCGCGACAACCAGGTGATCTTGGACTGCGATAAGAAGTTGGTAACCTTTCCGCCTGTGTTGTCGACCACGCCACCACCCAAGGAAGAATCAGTGATTTTGTACCACTGCCCGTTGGAAAATCAAAGTTTCATCTTCATAGGTTCATCAAAAGTGGAGGTGAAGCAGGACGTAGCGCACGTCCCGGTAGTGTGTGAGTACCCGAATGTATTCCCAGAGGAGATCTCGGAGTTTCCCCTAAAGAGAGAAGTGGAGTTTTCTATTAGCTTGATTCCGCGAGCTGGACCAATCTCTATGGTACCATATCGTATATCTACGGTAGAGCTGCAAGAGCTAAAAAAGCAGCTGGAGGAGCTACTAAACAAGCGGTTCATCCGGCCCAGTGCATCCCTATGGGGAGCTCCAGTTTTGTTCGTAAAGAAGAAGGATGGTTCGATGGGGTTATGCATTGACTACCAGCAACTGAACAAGGTCACCATTAAGAACAAGTACCCGTTGCCGAGGATAGACGACTTGATGGATTAGCTCAAAGGTGCCAAGGTATTCTCCAGAATTGATTTACGCTCTGGTTACCATCAGATAAGGGTGACAGACGACGATATTCCCAAGACAGCTTTCAGGACTCGCTATGGTCATTATGAGTTCACAGTGATGTCGTTCGGGTTAACTAATGCCCCGACGATCTTCATGGATTATATGAACCAGATCTTCAGACCATACTTGGACGAATGCATGTTAGTCTTCATTGACGACATTTTGGTGTACTCAAAGACGGAGAAGGAACACGCTAAGCACCTTAGGTTGGCTCTGGATGTTTTGAGGGAGAAGCAGCTATATGCTGAGCTTTCTAAATTGCTTGCTAACATGGAAGTAGGTAGTTAGCAGGGGTGTTACACAGAGCTCCTTGGAGATGACATCAAACACGATAAGTACAACCACTCCCCTAACAGGAATGGTGAGGGACCGGCCCTTGGACTCGACCACGCTTCTCTATACTCTTCTTTTTACTGAGGTCCCCCTTTCTTTCTTCAGGACTTGTCCTGTTCTCTTTCTTTCAAGCCTTGGCCTATTCTCTTTATCTCGGGTCTGGGCCCGTTGTTATCGTAACCAGGTCTCTCTACCTGCGTTGCTTATAACCAATCCAGCTTGTCGAATTGGTGAGGGGCGTGTCAGTAAGACGTGCCAAGAGAATGAGGATATTCCTAATTATATAACTATACTATAACTAAGGCCGTCTGAATCCTTATGATCAGAGCCTTCTTACACTGCTTGATTTCCTAAGGTTCAATTATGTACCTTTAGCTTTACGTGAATACCTGTAGTTATCTACGGTCGTTCTAACTCATATGACGGTCGTTTCCTCATGATGCATGCTTTTATGTACAATAATAGGCATACCCTCACTCATTGGATCCCTTAGAACCACTAAAGTCTCAAGTCCTTCAGGTTTCATTCGAATGTCTAGGGTCATATTTGAATGAATCCCTGCGAGTTCTTTCATTCGAATGAACTTGGTCTTCAATCGATTAAAATCCCAAGATTTTCTTTCATTTGACTGAATAAGAATTCAATCGATTGAAAGCGCAAAATTTTCTTTCATTCGACTGAAAACTTCTTTCAATCAAATGAAAGCTGACAAAATTGGGTCCCGAGACTTAAGTTCTCATTTTCTCTAGAAGTTCACTGTTCCTAGGGTTCTAATCAGTATAGTTATGCATTTCATTTGCCAAAATCTCTCAAAACCCTCCTTACCCTATAATCCCTCAAATTCCTACCTAACAATTTTACAGTCAAACATACACAAAAACACTTATACAGGCATAAATTAAACTACATGGATAGTGGGCTTAGAATTACCCACATCCGATGATGATTCCGGTTAGGTAGCTTTGTTGCCAGTAATTTCTGGGTCGTGCGGGCGTGCTCCGTGAATTTTTTTGGGACTCCACAAAGTAACCGAGATGTTTTGGAACGGGATTGGTGTTTGTGAAAAGGATCGAAAGCTACATAAAGTTTCTGAAGCATCAGTGGCTAGTTATAGCCTTTTTCCTTTTTCCTTTTCCTTTATTTATTTATTTTTATTATTCTTACTATTATTACTATATTATTATTATTATTATATTATTTACTTTTTAACCTTCTACTGAAGGTAACCAAATAGCTCCCTGGCCGGTTCTGCACTCGTTTGATCGCGTTTTGTCCAATATCTCACCCACCGGCTGCCCTAAAAATATTCCGGGCATACCGTTGTGATCCAACGATTTTTCCCTTCGATCCGGGAGATGCCACTCAGGGATTTTTAACCTTCTTACTGTATCAAGAAATTCCACGAGCATTTCCAGTATCCGAAAAAATTCTCGTTCGGGCTAAAACTTCGATGGAAAGCTTCGGCGAACATCCAGGGGATAGCGGAGCCTAGTCCTTCGGCCAATTACAGGGGTTAGGGCAAAATCCCCACTCTCTCATCCCCCCGGTCTTTAACTATCCTTAACCTACCACTGGCCATCTATTTTACGGACTCTCCGTATGACGAAAAGTCGGGATGTTACACTAGACCCACTGACTGTGTGGATTTATATATTATTATATGTGTTTATATTTGTGAAACTGATGTAGGAAATATTATGTAAAAAAATATAGAGATTAAGTTGTGAAAATGATTTTGAGTAGTTTTGATGTTAGAAAAGTATAATTGTACTTGTTGGAACATAGAAGAAGTGTAAATATGTTTTACTATGAAAGACTTTGCGAAATATGTGAGAAACAGCGCTATAGATGAGTTTATTGCAAAGTCATTGATAAGTGGATTATATACCTTATTTTACTACTCTATAAATGAGCAATTCATACAAAAAATGTGTGGGATTAATAAGTAATCAATATGTTTTCGTACATTATCCTCTTTGGAAGAAACTGAGGAAAATGGCAAAGTTCAAGCATTATTTTCTTAATCTTTAATATAATATATTTCTTTTGTAGTTTTCTATCTTAAATTGTAGGAAATGAAGACTCAAGACGATTATTGAAGATATGGAGAGAAGAATGAGAATGAAGCCAAGGCAAAAGAGGAAGGAAAGAAATAAGCAAAAATGACAAAATTCAGCAAGCACCGATCAGCTGTTAAACAAGAAACGCTCAGCGAAACAGCATGGAATCGCTCAGCATAAGAATATATCGCTCGGCGAAGCTGAACAAAGCGCTTAGCGATGAATACCCCTTCGCTCAGCGAAGGTACCAACTTGCACCGGCGCATTTAATGCGCCAGCCTGGAGCCAGCTCAGATTCCGGCGCCGCCCTGCAAAAGCTGACCGGAGCATTTAATGAAGCCGCGTAAGCCGCCAAGATTGACTCAGCCGCTCAGCGCCACCGCTAAACCGCTCAGCGCCACCGCTAAACCGCTCAGCGCCAGTGGTTAAATCGCTCAGCGGCGGTGCTAAACCACTGAGCGATCCTGTCGAACCTTGGCCTATAAATAGGAGGCCAAGGCATTCATTTTGAGCATCCCTTCCACCCTCCCCCTAAGCTCTCTTAGGCCGAGTACTCCACCATTTCCTTTCATATTTCTTCACTTTTTACATTTCCATTTTGAGCATTTTAGGTTTATGTTAGTAAATCCTTTGAAGTCTTTTTCCTTTCAAGCTTTGTAGCGAAGTTCTGCCGAATTTAATCCAGGTTCTATTGTTCCATTCTTCTATTTTCATTTACTCTTTCCATTGCCATTTACTTTTTCATTCTCTTTATTTACTCTTTCTTGCTTTTTACTTGTTGTAATCTTCCGTTGTCATTTACACCTTTCCGTTCCTTTATTTACTTTTTCCTTGTCTTCACTTGTTGTAAGTTTTAATCCTCCAATCATGGAGGAGTAGTTTCTCAAATATCTTGCATGTTGTAACGCTAGATTAAAGATTGATTTGAGGTCTTGCGCTTAATGATTATGCATGAATCGTTCCACCCTTGATTAATGATATAGCGATTGCATGTTATTGGTTAAAGGTTAATCTAAGTTAATGAATCTTGACGATTGTATGATTTATTAAACTATGATTCAGGAACTTTTGGAGAACTAATCAGATTTGATTAGGTTGTGCAATTGGTGCTTAATTAATATGGGTCTTAATGCTGAGATCTCAGTTTTTAATACCTGTATTAACAAATGCTTAAGGGATTGACGATCGTAGTTTCTTAAGTGAATTGCATATTAGTTAGAGATTTCAACTAATAAACAACATCTCCTTTCATGAATAATTAATTAGGAATCGATGAGAATTAATCCTTGATCTAGTAATGCCATATGCAAGATATTGCCTTTATCATTGTTGTTTTACTCTCGTTTAGTCGCTTTTAAAAATTCATCAAACAAAACCCCCCAATTTACTTAACTATTGAATTGGTTCTAAATTGCTTCTTTGGGAAACGACCTAGGTTAACCCC
>QANU01103674.1:30360-59616 GCA_003254905.1 Nissolia schottii
TCCAGCCTTAATTTCAAAGATATTTTCCCCTTCAAATCATCTATACGCATTCCCCTTCTAATCTTGACAGACTTTGGCATAGGCCCATCGAACATCAACCCATGTTCACCCTCGTACATTCTCCCATTAGAATGAACAAACATAACAAGAGGTTTTACCATGTTATAATTCTGTTTACAGCACATTACTCGTCAATCATATATACAACAACAACCAACTATTCAATAAATCTATACAGCATGCAACAACAACAATCTACATAAACCACAAACAACAACAACAATCCACGCATACCACAACAACAGCACCTTACGCGTACAACGTGTCCATTCTATACAACAGCAACAATCTACAACAAACAACAGCAACAATCCATGCATACAACAGCAGCAACAATCCACAACAGATGCAACAACAATATTCTATACAACCGCAATAACAGACAAATTATAATACGGTTTCAGTAACACAGACAACAGAACAGATGTAAATTAATAAACTTTACAAAAAATAAACTAATAAATTACTTATAAACACTAAACAGTAAACAATAAATAAAATAATAAGCTTTACAAACAATAAACTAATAAATTACTTATATACTAATAAAGTAATAAACAATAAACTAATAAACTAATTATTAACTAATAAACAAATAAACAATAAACTAATTATATTACCTTAAACAATATAATAATAAATATTAAACTAATAAATTTTAAACTATTAAATATTACAAAAAATTATTAATTAAACTAATATCTTTTGCGTAAGTTAAAACTTACAAGAGAGATGTGCGAACCAAAGCAGGGGAGCGGCTGGGACAGGCAGCTAGTAAGACCTGGCGCTCTAGAATTCTAGAGAGATAAAGTCTTTAGAGAGATAATGAGATTTCAGAAAATGAAAGGAGCGCGGCACAATGGGGGGGATGTGAATATATAGGCCACGCGGGTTGAATTCGCCAATGCGGTAGGCGAATCCGACGTGGACGTCCACGCGTACCGCGGAGTCCACGTCAGACAAAACAGGGGCAGTTACGCATTATGTTTTGAAACAGGGATATTTTCGCAATTTGTCCCAGTTAGAGGGGCAAAAGAGTAAAAAAGTCGAATTATTTATAATAGTAAAGCATAGACTTACGAACGACACGTCGTTTTTGCTCTTGAAGAAGCTGCAAAACGAGAACCATCGAACCAAGACACAAAAAAGAAGCACACTCCACGTAAGGGCTTTTACTCAAATTCGATTTTGCTTTGTCCATTGTTGGCGGCTTGCAGCACCGCATCTACAAATAAGGGCCTCTTCAATTCAAAGAAGACCTTTTTTTTTTTTTTGAATTTTGAGGTCAAAGTTATCGAGGGAAAATAATAATAATGGGTAGTCCATCGGAACTGAGAGACATGTGGGTGTCGCGCAGAAAAGGTTTTGTCATTGCTTCTCCTGCCGAAGAGAGGAAGAATTTGAGGACTAAGCAATGTACTAGTGGTATGATCTTTTATTTTATTATTTTATTGATGATTTTGCCATTTTCTTTTTGTTCAAACATCAATTAGATATAGCAACAATTATGTTTCAGTTTTTGTCATTTTGAGTCTCCTAGATGCCTGATTCAGTTTTTCATTCATATAAAAAAAAAAAAAATGCCCATTTGGACTACGGGATCTAAAATTTAGCTTATGGATCCTTGTTTTTGTTCGGTTAAACTGATTGGTTAATGGTTATCATTAGAGGATATGAGGATTGCATGCTCTTTGCATTGTATTGGTGTTGGGACTTGGGAATTTCAGAATTTTCGGATTCTCTCGTTTATATTTATTTTTATATTCAACACAGGAGGGTTAATAATCATTTTTAATTGGTTAATTCAGTTTTTGGATCTTCTGTATGTTTGCAAGGCCATACAACAGATGAATGTCTTTAGTCCTTTGTATCCATGGTTTTCATCAACAACAAAGTGTATATATGTTACATATTTTCTAACGTTATTATGATATCTTTTCAAAGGGAAGTAGAGATCATGGAAAACATGAATTATATACCATTTAACCTATTCTTAATTTGCAGAAGGTGTACGTGCTGGATTCAAGACAGCTTCCATTGCATGTGTTGCCAGTGCTGTGCCTACAGTAAGTAGTTTTTCATTTTGTTTAAGACTAGCTAATAACGATGCTATGCTACATTTTTCTTTTTTAGTTATAAAGAAAGGTTCAGTTAAATAATACTTACGTGTAGTCTTGGGTGCAACTTTTTCTTGTTAAAAAGTCCTACATTTCACCAGCTTGTAGGTGAAAGATAATCTTATAAAGTCATATATAAGGCTCCCTACACCGTTTTATACCCCTCTAGTTGCATTAAGTAGCAATTACTATTTAATGTCAAGGTTTTCTGTTACTTTATGGTTTTTCATGGTTTTCCTACCCTTTTATTGAGCCTTTGGATCAACATGAGTTGCTCCAACAACTCGGCGATGCTCTTTGCCCTGGTAACTTAAGGCCGTAGATGAAGCAGTGAACAATCTGGATTGAAGGGCATATAGCATAACACCATATGGCTACAATATTATTCTAAAACGAAGCAAGAATTAAGAATGCTATTATCTCTTAGACCCTGGCACAGTAGGTGTAATGTTACCAAAATAATGTTGATGGGTTAAAGGTTCATATGAAAGGCTGTTCAAGATCAATTTACTTTTTTGCCAACGTTTCCCTTTGGGAAACCAACTTCTGAAAACTAATTAACAGTTTGACTAAGAAATCTAGCAAACAGCTATGTTTGGCTGATTGCTGATATGATAAATGATGTAGAAAGATTATGCTAAATATTGTTAATTATGTTAATCTATGCCACTAAATTTATGGTTGATAGGTTTGGCTATTGAAGTTTCTTTGTTTAATGTTACGTTTTTCAAATTTGCAGCTAGCCGCATGCCGCATGATTCCATGGGCAAAGGCAAACCTCAATTATACTGCTCAGGCACTTATCATATCTGCCGGTAGGATCTCAACTTATATTTGATTTGTATCTTACTTTGGAACTTCAGTCATGCAATCTTAGTACCAGCAAACCAAATAAACTAATTGAAAAGAGATATTCCTATTATATTCTGTATGAACAAAAAATATATTTTCATTTATGTTCCTGAATCTGTAATTGATTTTTTTTTCAATACCTCATCTATCTTAAAATTCTTTTGAGGTCATTTTTGGCTTACCAAAGGCTTACCAAACGTGATCCAGTGTTGGAGAGAGAAAGAGAGAGAGGGGGGGGGGGCGGTGAATGTTGGAGGTCGGATTACTCTTATTTAGTCTTAGCTTTATAGCCTTCTTTTATACTTTCTCCCCTTTTTCTTATTCCGGTGGTTGCTCAAAATATTGAAAGAATTATGTAGGATCTTGGAATTTTCATTTTTACAAGAACTTGCACAATAGGAAAGTTAGTTAGATCCCTTTTTGCTTCTACTTTAATCTGTTCATCTTCCCTTCGATAATGATAATGATATTTGGTCTCTTGAATCTTCAGGTGTGTATTTGTGTATGTCTTTTTATAATTTTCAAGGGAACTTCTTTGCCTTTAGACAATGTTTGAGATAGGATTATCTATTTATCTTTTTAGCTTTCTTTGTTAGATTCAAATAGAGATTGGCATGCCTGGTTATATTGCTTAATCTCTTAGGACCTGCATGTCTTTATTCTCATTAGTAAATTTGTTTTTCTATCAAAAGAAATTACATACTTATATTTTTGGTACTTAATGAAAAAGGATTGCCTCATTTTCAAAATTCAAATTTGAAGGAACAGATCTCATTGTCCTTCTGTCGAACCACTTGTAAATGAAATGCTTTACTTGTTTGACTCTCTTTTACCGAGTGTTTGAATGCTTTTGAAGTTTAATATTTGCCTCTGGTTGTTGAACAGCATCCATTGCTGCATTCTTCATCACTACTGATAAGACTATCCTGGAGTGTGCAAGGAAAAACTCCCTGCTTGAAGATTCTCTGAGAAATAGTAGATAATACAGTTATATCATAGAAGCTGCCTTACGTGCCCCACATTGTCCTTGGTTTACATGACAAACATGTTACTTGCTGTAATACAAGAACAACAGATTTAGTGGGAAGTTTTTGTTTCTTGGTCCATGTCTCAGGTGGATTTGAAGGTTATATTCAAATAAAATATTTTGTTTTGTGTAGCAATCGTATGTGGAATTGCAACTCCCTTACGGCTCTAAAGTTGTAATTCAAAGCTATGTAAACTTGTTCTGTTGCTAGCTTTGGTTGCCATTTCTGCCTCTCACCATTAAGAGAAGACTCCAAAATTACAAAATTTCATTTGCAATTTCGCATTTAACTCTAATTCTAATAACATCTTATTCCACTTAGCTCAGCATTCAGTACACTTGTGCGCATAAGATAGACCACTTGCAATGATATGTATAGAGACCAAAGAGCATAATTTCTGTACACACTCAATATACAAAAAAAAAAAAAAGAAGTATAATGGGTATCGGAGTTTACTCTTTTTGTTAATACAGTAACATATGATTGAATTGAATGACAATTTAAAACCCTTTTATTGAGCATAAAAATTAAATTACACACTTAAAATATTGTTTTTGATCCCTTGACTAATGCATGCACTTTTAATTTAGTGCTTAACTATTGCATTATTGGATGTGTTTGTTTCAACTTGTTAAAATAATAATTTTTTTTTGTTAACATAATCGTGTATTTGCATAAATTCTTTAAAATAAATAGAATTAAAAAAAAATTCAGTTTTTTTTAGAGAAATTAAACAGAATAATTTTAAAAAAAAAATCTGTTTTCAGCATTTTGAGTTCCATATCAAAAGTCAAATTTTTAATTACTTTTTTTAAAAGCAGAAAAGCATCCAATATTATAGGTCTGGCTTAGAGCAAAGCATCCTGTCTTGTTTCCGCCCTTCATATATAAATGCCAAGCAATTTTAGTGTTTTGAACACCGGGCCTGGGCCAATTCGATAGCCCAATAAGCCCAAAATAATGAGGGAGGAGCGTATAGAGCCGTAAGGGCCTAGTCCAGTTTCGTAGCCCAATAAGCCCAAAATAGAGAGGAAGGAGAGTTTGGAGCCGTATGGGCCTGATCCATGAGTGAGAAACAGAGGAAGGAGCCCAGTAGTTGTAGCTTGTGCTTGCGGGGTTGTACTTCTCTGCTCTTCTAGATCACATCCATGCTCTCTTCTCTTCTGCGGGGAGCGACTTGTTAGGGTTTTGGGTTCATCGTTTCAGAGAGAGAGAGAGAGAGAGAGAGAGAGAGAGAAAGCAAATAGCAACAGCAATGGAAGGAATAACGGAGGGAGTGAACAACATCAACATCTCAGGCTCGGATTCGTACAAGAAGAACCGCATTCAAGTCTCTAACACCAAGAAGCCCCTCTTCTTCTACGTCAATCTCGCCAAGGTACCTCTCCCTGAGCCTCCTATTTAGATTTTCCATCTTCTCGGAGTTTTTTTTTTTCTTTCTTTTTTTTGGTTCGGTTGTGTTTAATTTTTCTGTTGTGTTGTTTATTGCAGAGGTATATGCAGCAGCATAATGAGGTCGAGCTATCAGCCCTTGGAATGGGTATCGAAATCATCCTTGTTTTTTCCCTCATCAAATTGAATTGATTTGAACTGTGCTTGTCATGCTTTGTTGGTTCTATTTATTTGTTTTTTGATTACACTAGTCACCAACTGTATCTTCTATTTTAGGGCGAGGATTGTGAAAAATTGAAGAATGATATACGAAAAATTTAAAGCTTCATTGGACAAAATATGTTAGTTTTTGGAACGAACACATGACAATAAACATGCTACCTCTGCCTGCCATGAACTTGTCAAAGATTTAAGTTTTCGAATCTGTTTCAAACCTTTTTTTATTTAATTTTTCGTGCTGAGTTTCGGTATACGGTGTGCCTGTAGTGTGCTGCTGGTAGTGGCAGCCACACTAGGATTTACTTATACGCAGCTTTAAAGCTTACTAATAATGTTGTGCATACCCCTCCCCGTCTTTGCTCTGTTTAGAAACTATAAATGAGCTTAGGTAGCTAGCATAGGTTTGTTTGCTGAGTCAGAAAGAATCATTTAGGCTTTTAGTTGTTGATAACAGCATTAACTTGGAAAATCTGCCAAAGTCAAATTGCATAAACTATTTTTTCTACCATGCTGTATTTTTGGAGGTGCCGTACTTAGAGATTTGTCTTTGACTGGTATGCTGGTGGCTATCCTGAAATTCTACCTGCAAGGGCCCTTCTTCCAAGTTTAGGTGTAATCAATCTTGAATTTGATAAAATATAGAGTTGCTGGGACTAATACCATAATTGTTTGCATCAGGTCATAAGTTCAAATTTGCAATTATGTAATGAAGACCAGAGTGGCATTTTCTTTTTAACTGTAAAACTTATTGCCAATGCTAAGAATATTTGCAATTATGCCTCTTCACTTGTGGGATAAGATTGCATGCATCTTGCTCTCCTAGAAACCACTTAATGTGAGCCTTGTGCACTGGGCCTCTCTTATCAAACTAATTAGAGAATAACTTCTTGAATGTTATTAATTACCATGCAGACAGTTGTATTTTTTCCCCTTCAATAGTTTAACTGTATTTACTCAGTTAAATTAGGAAGAAAGTGCAGTGTTTTTCATGATTATATAGAGTCATTACTTCCTAGTTTCTATTTCTATCTTTTCTCTCCTCTTACCTTGATTCTTGATTACAATTGTAGTATGATTTCTGATTTTTGTTTCCATCTTATTGTCACAGCTATTGCCACGGTGGTTACTGTTGCCGAGATATTGAAAAATAACGGGCTTGCTGTTGAGAAGAGTGAGATAAAATCTTGTTTTATTATCCTCCTGAACTTCCCCTCAGCCCTTTCCTTCTGAGTCCCAATTGCTTGAATAATCTAATTTGATTCATGATGGCTTCTGTTTGCAGAAATCATGACATCAACTGTTGACATAAAGGATGATTCTAGAGGTAGACCTGTCCAAAAAGCCAAGGTAAGGGTAGAGAGAGACACACTTCTTCTGTTTGACTTTAGAATGTTTGCCTTAGAGCCTGTCTGCTCTTGGACCTTGGGTTGTGGGTGTGTCTAGTTAAAATAAGTGCATTGAACTAATAATAAAAGTAATTAAAAAGCAGGTCTTGTTGATTTTATAGCACGGTCAAGAAGTCTTGTTCCAACCAGTCTCTTCGAATTCTGCTTTTTGATTTGACTCTAAGTTCTACATTTGGCAAATCATGTTTTAGATTGAAATAGTACTTGGGAAGACAGCAAACTTCGATGAGTTGATGGCTGCTGCCGCTGCTGAAGATGGTGAAAATGGAGATATTGAAGAACAGAGCGCATGAAGTTCGTCCAACACTCGAATGGGTTGAAGATATGTATTTTCTAATGGTTTGCATGTTTGTTGTTGCAAAGTAGAGGACATGGATAGGATTCGTTAATAGACAAACCTCCAATGTTGAACTATAAAAGAGGCATTTGTTGGTTTCATTTTTGCTGGGTTCAATCTATCGTTTTTCCATGTAGAGAGATCCATTTCATGAACTTCATATTGATCAAGTTTTGGTACTGACCACCTCAATTGGTGCCTTTTAGTCATTTGCTCTGGCTACGCCACCTCGGCGTCTTGACATTTAACACAGGATATTTCAGCAACCAATATTCTTCGCCATTAATGACGTATTCTGCTAAGAGGGATGTTTTTTTTTTGGGTACATAAGAGGGATGTTATTTGAACTTCCTAGACATCCAAATGCAATTTCAGAATTACGCCAAGAACAGACGGACCCGTGTTTCTAAACTTCAAACTAAACGAAATCAGTGCAAGATTAAGTGACCAAGTTGTCCAACTTCTTCACGTGTATGTGTTAAATTTATAATCTATAATAATATTTGATTTTTTTTTTAGTGTTAAACTATCAATTTTTAATATTTTTTAAATCCTTTTTATAATATATAGAGTATTTTAAGTAGTTTTATGTGTAAATACTAATTTTTTAAAAGTTTGTATCATAAATTATTTAATATTTAACATTTTTTTTCTCATACACAACCCGAAAAAGTTAAGGATATAACTAGTATTTGCAGAGACACAAAAATTCATAAATTTTTTATTTGGATACTTATGAATTTTGGGACACGAGTATTTTCAAGTGTCGATATCTGTGGTGTATCAGACATGCAAATATGGCAATTTCATGAAACGTCGTTAAATTTCAATACAATCCTTTTGAATTTCATAATTATATAATATATTTGTGGGAATAAACAATGAGTAAGAACATGAAGTTGTATAAAGATTGGAAAATAACGAAAGATATGTAAATTTAAAACTCAACCTTACTTTATAGGCGAGTAAGAGTTTCACAATTATAACTTACGAAAAATGTATATTAACTATAAAATTTATTTTTAATGAAGATGAAAGATGATTATTAACTCAAAAGTCATTTTTAAAGAAAAAGAGAAGGTTAAGAGGCTACAAAAATTACGCTTTACTAAAAATCATTTTTCACGGAAAATCCAAGGCTATAACATTCAAAAAATGTTTATTAACGGTAAAGTTTGCTTTTAATGAAAAAGACATGGCTATAACCTATGAAATTTGGCCATTAATCTAAGAAGTCGTTTTTAGTAAAAAAGAGAATGTGTAGTCTACGGAAATTTCACTTTACCGAAATTCATTTTTAAACAAAAATACAAGGCTATATAGCCTTTGAAAAATGTCTTTTAACAACAAAGTTTATTTTTAACGAAAAAGAAATGACTATAGCCTATGAACTTTGACAATTAATCTAATAAGTCATTTTTAATGGAAAAGAGAAAGTCATATGTTAAGCAAATTAAATTTTGCCGAAAATCATTTTTGAGATAAAATTCGAGGCTAACCTACAAAAAATTCCTATTTACGATAAAGTTTGTTTTCGACGAAGAAAACATGATTATAGCCTATGAATGATAGCCATTAATCTAAGAAGTTAGTTTTTATAAAAATAGAAGGTTATAAGTTACGGAAATTTTACTTTATCGGAAATTAATTTTAAACAAAAATTCAAGATGAAAAATGCATACTAACGAAAAGCGTTGGTATTAAGGAATAAGATAATGCAATAACCATTGAAATAAGTTAATTAATCCAAAAAATCAATTTTAATGAAAAAGAGAACGTCATAGGCGAAGGAAATTGCACTCTACCAAAAATCATTTTGGAGTAAAAAATCCAAGACTAGCATATGAAAAATGCATATTAATGACGAAATTTGTTTTTCTTACAAAGAAGACAATGCTATAGCCAATGAATGATGACCATTAACCCAAGAAGTTCTTTTTCAAGAAAAAGAGATGGTCAAAAGTTACAAAAGTAACACTTTATGGAAAATCATGTTACACGAAAAATCCAAAAGTGCCTTTTAACGATAACATTTGTTTTTAATGAAAAAGACATCACTATAACCTATGAAATTTGATCATTAATCTAAGAAGTCATTTTTAGTGAAAAAGGGAAGGTTGTAGTCTGCAAAAATTGCACCTTACCAAAAATAATTTTGGAGTGAAAATTCAAGGTTATAGCATACGAAAAATTCATAATAATGATAAACTTTATTTTTGACGAAAAAGACATGGCTATCACCTATGAAAGATGACAATTAATATAAGAAGTCGTTTTTAGTAAAAATTAGAAGGTCGTGGACTACGAAAATTTGTATTTGTCGAAAATTATTTTTGAGTAAAAATCTAAGGCAATTTGCCTTCGAAAAATGCAAATTAATGATAAACTTTATTTTTCATGGAAAAGATATGGATATAACTTATGAAAGATGACTATTAATATAAAAAGTCGGTTCTAGTGAAAATTAGAAGGTCATAGACTACGAAAATTGGTATTTATTGAAAATCAATTTTGAGCCAAAATCTAAGGCTATGCCATCGAAAAATGCAAATTAACGATAAACTTTAATTTTCACAGAAAAGATATGGTTATAGCTTATGAAAGATGGCAATTAATCTAAGAAATCATTTTCAGTAAAAAAATGAAAGGTCATAGGCTATGAAAGTTGCAATTTACAGAAAATCATTTTTGAGTGAAAATCCAAGACTATAGCATACGAAAAATGCATAACAATGATAAACTTTGTTTTTTTACGAGAAAGACATGGTTATAACCTATGGAAGATGACAATTAATCAAAGAAGTCATTTTTAGAAAAAAAATAGAAGGTCATAGGCTACAAAAATTGCAATTTACAAAAAATTATTTTTGAGTGAAAATCCAAGAACATACGAAAAGTGCATAACAATGATAAACTTATTTTTTAATGAAAAAAGCATGGTTGTAGCCTATGATAGATGACAATTAATCTACGAAGTCATTTTTAGTAAAAAATAGAAGGTCATAGGCTACAAAAATTCCAATTTACGGAAAATCATTTTTGAGTGAAAACCCAAGGCTATAACATACGATAAATGATTAACAACAGTACACTTTGTTTTTAACAAAAAAGACGTGGCATAGCCTATGAAAGATGACAATTAATCTAAGAATTTATTTTTAATGAAAATTAGAAGGTCATAGACTACAAAAGTTGGCATTTACCAAAAATCATTTTTGAGTGAAAATCCAAGGCTTGCCTTTGAAAAATGCATATTAATGATAAATTTTCTTTTTCACGGAAAAGATATGGCTATAGCCTATGAGAGATGATCATTAATCTAAGAAGTCATTTTTAGTGAAAAATAAAAGGTCTTAGGTTGCAGAAATTATAATTTACCAAAATTCATTTTTGAGTGAAAATCCATGGTTACAACATACAAAAATACATAATAATAATAATAAACTATGTTTTTGACGAAAAAGGCATGACTATAGCCTATCAAAGATGACAATTAATCTAAGAAGTCACTTTGAGTGAAAATTAGAAAGTTATAGACCACGCAATTTGGCATTTACTAAAAACCATTTTTGAATGACATGGTTATATCCTATGAAAGATGATAATGAATCTAAGAAATCGTTTATAGTGAAAAATAGAAGGTCATAGGCTACATAAATTAGCATTTACCAAAAATTATTTTTGACTGAAAATCCAAGACGAAAAAGACATCAACGATAAACTTTGTTTTTTGACATAAAAGAAATGACTATAACGTATGAAAGATGACCATTAATTTAAGAAGTCATTTCTAGTAATAAAAGAAGGTCATAGACTACGAAAATTGCAATTCACCTAAATTGATTTTTGAGTGAAAATCTAAGGTTATACCCTTCGAAAAATGCAAATTAACGATAAATTTAGTTTTTCACAAAAAGATAAGGCTATAGCTTATGAAAGATGACCATTAATATAACAATTTGTATTTACTGAAAAATAAATGGTCATTGGCTGCTGAAAATTGCAATTTACTGAAAATCATTTTTGAGTGAAATCCAAGGGTATAACATACGAAATGTGCATAACAACGATAAACTTTGTTTTTGACAAAAATGACATGACAATAACATATGAAAGATGACCATTAATCTAAGAATTCATTTTTAATGAAAACTAGAAGGTCATAGACTATGAAAATTGGCATTTACCAAAAATCATTTTTGAGTAAAAATCCAAGGCTATAACAAAAAATGCATAATAACGATAAACTTTGTTTTATAAAAAAAAAAGGCATGACTATAGCCTATTGAAGATGACAATTAATCTAAGAAGTCATTTTTAATATAAATTTGAAGGTAATAGACTACAAAATTTGGCATTTACCAAAAATCATTTTTGGGTAAAAATCTAAGGCTATATATAGCATTTGAAAAATGCATATTAGCGATAATTTTATTTTATTTTTTTTTACGAAAAAGACCTGACTATATCTTATGAAAGATGATAATTAATCTAGGAAGTCGTTTTTAGTGAAAAATAGAAGGTCATAGGCTACAGAAATTAGCATTTACCGAAAAATATTTTTGAGTGCAAATCCAAGGCTGTAGCCTATAAAAAAGACATATTAATGATAAACTTTGTTTTTAACAGAAAAGATATGGTTATAGCCTATGAAAGATAACCATTAATCTAAAAATTTGTTTCTAATGAAAAAGATAAGGTCATATGCTACAAAAATTGCAATTTACCTAAAATCATTTTTGAATGAAAATCTAAGGCCCTTCAAAAAATGCAAATTAACGATAAATTTAGTTTTTCACAAAAAAGATAAGGTTATAGCATACGAAAGATGACCATTAATTGAAGAATTTGTTTTCAGTGAAAAATAAATGGTCATAGGCTGATAACAATTTACCGAAAATCATTTTTCAGTGAAATCCAATGCTATATAACATATGGAAAATGCATAAACACGATAAACTTTGTTTTTGACGAAAAAGATATGACTATAGCCTATGAAAAATGACAATTAATGTAAGAATTCATTTTTAACAAAAATTAGAAGGTCATAGACTACGAAAATTGGCATTTACTTGAAATCATTTTTGATTGAAAATCCAAGGCTTCGAAAAATGCAAATTTATGATAAACTTTGTTTTTAGGGAAAAGATATGTCTATAGTCTACAAAAAATGACCGTTAATCTAAGAATTCATTTCTAGTGAAAAAGAGAAGGTCATAGGCTATAAAAATTGCAATTTTCCTAAATTCATTTTTGAGTTAAAATATAAGGCTATAGCATATGAAAAATACATAATAACGATAAACTTTGTTTTTGACGAAAAAGACATGGCTATAGCCTATAAAAGAAAACAATTAATCTAAGAAGTCATTTTTAGTGAAAAGTAGAAGGTAATAGGCTGCAAAAATTGCAATTTACTTGAAATCATTTTTGAGTGAAAATCCGAGGTTATATCCTTTGAAAAATGCAAATTTATGATAAACTTTGTTTAATATGGAAAAGATATCGCTATTGCCTGTGAAAGATGACCATTAATATAAAAAGTTGTTTCTAGTTGTTAAGAATAAATCTAGAATATTAAATCTAGCTTGATTTGATCTTGTAAGATCTTGTAATTGATTGTGAATTGTGTTTAGCCGTTGAGTTTTCAGCCTATAAATAGGCCCACCATCCATTGTAAACACAACTCAGATAATACAATTATTATTTCTCTGTTATCTATCTTTCTCCTATATTTTTTGGTGTCCCATTTATCTGTTTTTTCACAATGTTTAACATGTTATCAGATCCATGGCACCCTCTGTGAGCAATCTCATCTCTGCCACCTCCACCCCCGTCGCTACTCCTCCATTCTCTCCCCTGACTCATCCGAGAAGAACCCCGAGCGCGTCCTCGACATCTGCCGCGCCGCCNATGAATCCTGAAATATTTTTCCTTAAGTGTTTTAACACTCTTCCCTCCTTGCTCCCTGCTCCCTTCTTCCCTCGGGGACTCGTATATGCTCCTCCCCCTCCCCTGCTCCCCTTCCCAGTGTCAGCTTGCCTGCCCAGCTCGGGCTATCCGGTGGTCCGGTAGGCGTCCCGTTCGCCTCGTTCTAGGGTTATGCGTCTTCGCTCTCAACCTTTTGGAGAACCTGTAAAACCCTCATCCATAAGCAACGTCCTGCGTTGTCTCTTCCGGGCGACATGGCTGTCCACTGACACCGACGAGCCCTGAGGTGATCAGCCTCAAAGGAACCGATGTTCACTGGTCCAGCGCATCTTAACTCGTCGAGCATGCACCAAATTCACGCCCGAAAGCATAGTGCGGCTCAGTCCTCAGGCTCCGTTGGACCAAACTGCTCTGATACCAAGTGCACACCCTAACTAGTTGGCCTATGCTTAAGTCATAAGCTTTCCCGGCTAGATGGTTAACTTCTGGAGCTATGAACTATTACTTTTCTAAGTTACCTTTTCAAATTAGGGTTATCGGAAATACGGGCCATTTTGAAACTTCTTTCGTAAGTACGGACTTCTAGAAAGTAAAGAGCCATACGAGTAATACATCATGTAACGGTATCACAAGAGATAAAGGGAGTACGAATACGTACCTGTCATATGGAGATCCGTCGGCAGAAGTACACATAGGGGCCCGAAGATACACAACATACTAATATATTATAAATACATAAGTTTGTGCATATCGTAATATTATACATATAAGTTCAACATAAGGTGCATATATAACAACTAGAAAAACTCTACGTACACGAGTGGCACTACTCACTTCGTGCACGATACAAACCTACTCCTACAACTGCTATGGGGTCTTATGGTCCTAGGGTCCTGCCTCCTACTCGGAGTCCTCCTCTCGCTCCATTGGGTCCTCCTCTCCAGTAGCCTCCTCCTCCTCCTCGCTAGACAGATCGGTCACCGCTGTGAAGTCTCGCAGAGCAAAGCAGCGCGGTAACACTGGGAGCACCCTCTTTCTAGCAGTCGTCCGGTGCCCTCGTCCTCAGACTGGTGGAGTGGACGTACTGGGGTCCGTGGCTGGCTCAACCTCTGGCTCAGGCTCGGATGGGGGCACCTTCTCCTTACCATTGAGGTAGATAGGATCGCGGCTGTTGCTCCCTGGGCGCTCATCCACCTAAATGGGACGCATCGGGGAGGATCCTGGTTCTCTAAGTCTCAGGCTCGTTAGGAATATTGGCGGGCGCAAAGGTGCATGTCTCAATGAGAGTGTCCGTACGGAAATTACGCTGACGCGTACGGATGAACAACCACACATCCTTTGCAGGTGGGGAGGCCATCACTGCAATCTGGATTCATACACGAGTGAGGGTAAGAACGATTACATTCTTAGTGGGAACCCGACATGGTCTCTATGGTTCATTTACTCGGGCATAATCCAGGCCACTTAGGAAAACCTCTAAGTGTCATGCATACTAAATCCCTACTGTTTATTATCTTTCACCTACGTCCTGAGTAGCTTTACCTAAGTTACTAGGTGATGAGGTTGCTAGTCTTGTCATTACCTAAGCTTCGTGCTCATTAACCTTACGTTACTGTTAAGAACATACTAGTCGTCTTGGGTCTCTCCCGTGCGATACATAATGCATAAACAGTTGTAAATACATACATACTTGCATATATACTGGCATATATGCAACACCCTAGCTAGTCGGCCTATGCTTAAGCCATAAGCCTTCCAGACTAGGTGGTTGTCCTCTGGTGCTGCGAACTACTATTGTTCTAAGTTACATCTTCAAATTAGGGTTATAAAAAATACTGGCCATTTTGAAATTTCTTTCACAAGTACGGATTTATAGAAAATATGGAGCCATACGAATAATACGTCGTGTAACAGTACAACAAGAGATAAAGAAAGTGCGAGTAACATACCTGTCGTAGGGAGATCTGTCGGCAGAAGTACACATAGGGGCCCGAATATACACAACATACTAATATACTACAAATACATAAGTTTGTCCATATCGTAATATCATACATATAAGTTCAACATACAACATATATAACAACGAATGAAATCTACATACACGAGTGGCACTACTCACTTCGTGCACGATACAAGCTTACTACTACAACTGTTACGGGGTTCTGGGGGTCATGCATCCTACTCGGAGTCCTCCTCTTGCTCCATGGGGTCCTCCTCTCCTGCAGCCTCCTCCTCCTCACTGGACAGGTCGGTCACCGCGGTGAAGTCTCGTGGAGCAAAGCGGCGCGGTAACACTGGGAGAACCCTCTTTCTAGTGGCCTCGTCCTCGGACTGGCAGAGTGGACGTACCGGGATCTGTGGCTGGCTCAACCTCTGGCTCAGGCTCGGAAGGGGGCACCTCCTCCTTGCCATTAAGGTAGATTGGATCGCGACTGCTGCTCCCTGGGCGCTTATCCACCCAAATGGGATGCATCGGGGAGGATTCTGGTCCTCTAAGTCTCCGCTTGGGGGCGTCTCAGGCTCGTTCGGCATGTTGGCAGGCGCGAAGGTGCAGGTCTCAATGAGAGTGTCTGTACGGAAGTTACGCTGACGCGTACGGGTGAACAACCACACATCCTTTGCAGGTGAGGAGGCCATCACTGCAATTTGGATTCATACACGAGTGGGGGTAAGAACGGTTACGCTCTTAGTGGGAACCCAACGTGGTCTCTATGGTTCATTTACTCGGGCATAGATCCCTACTGTTTATTATTTATAACCTACGTCTTGAGCAGCTTTACCTAAGTTACTAGGTTATGAGGTCACTAGTCTTGTCATTACCTAGGCTCCGTGCTCCTTAACCTTGCGTTACTATTAAGAACGTACTAGTCGTCTCAGGCCGTTCCCTTGACGATACATAATGCATAAATAGTTATAAATACATATCTACGTACATACTGACATACATATATACATCCATTCATTCACACATGTGCAACTACATAGTGCATGGGGGACTTTGGGAACCTCTTAGGCATACCGGCTTGCCCAGGTTAGTGNTTTTATTTGCAACAAAATTACAATACAAATAGAAACAACCAAGTGCAGAGTCACAAAGACAATTGTAAACAATTAATCTAAAAAGTCGTTTCCTGTGAAAGATGACCATTAATCTAAAAAGTCGTTTCTAGTTGTTAAGAATAAATCTAGAATATTAAATCTAGCTCGATTTGATCTTGTAAGATCTTGTAATTGATTGTGATTTATTTATGGCCGTTGGGTTTTCAGCCTATAAATAGGCTCACCATCCTTTATAAACACATCTCAAATAATACAATTGTTATTTCTCTGTTATCTATCTGTCTCCTATATTTTTGGTGTCCTATTTATCTGTTTTTCCATGACGTTTAACACTAGTGAAAAAGAGAAGGTCATAGGCTATGGAAATTGCAATCTATCTAAATTCATTATTGAGTGAAAACCCAAGGCTATAGCATTTGAAAAATGCATAATAATGATAAACTTTGTTATTGAAGAAAAAGACAATGCTATAGTCTATAAAAGGTGACGATTAATCTAATAAGTCAGTTTTAGTGAAAAGCAGGTCATAGGCTACAAAAGTTGCAATTTACTAAAAATCATTTTTGAGTGAATATCCAAGGCAGTCTTCGAAAATGGTATATTAATGATAAACTTTGTTTTTCACTAAAAATAGACGGCTATAACCTATAAAAGATGACAATTAATCTAAGAAGTTGTTTTTAGTGAAAAGTAGAAGGTTAAAGGCTGCAAAAATTACAATTTACCAAAAATCATTTTTGAGTGAAAATCCAAAGCTATAGCCTACAAAAAATGCATAATAACGATAAACTTTGTTTTTTGGCGAAATAGACGTGTCCATAGCTTGTGAAAGATGACAATTAATCTAAAAAGTCTTTTTAGTGAAGATTAGGAGGTCATAGACTACGAAGATTGGCATTTATTTAAAATCATTTTTGAATGAAAATCCAATGCTATAGTCTTTGAAAAATACAAATTTACGATAAACTTTGTTTTTTTACGAAAAATATATGGTTATAGCCTATGAAAGATGACCATTAATCTAAAAAGTCGTTTCTAGTGAAAAAGAGAAGTTCATAGGTTACGGAAATTGCAATTTACCTGAATTCATTTTTGAGTGAAAATCCAATGCTATAACATATGAAAAATGCATAATAACGATAATCTTAGTTTTAGACGATAAAGACATGCCTATAGCCTATAAAAGTTGACAATTAATCATAGAAGTCGTTTTTAGTGAAAAGTTAAATGTCATAGGCTGCAAAATTTGTAATTTACCAAAAATCATTTTTGAGTGAAAATCCATGGATAGCTTACGAAAAATGCAAAATAATGATAAACTTTGTTTTTGACAAAAAAGATATGTCCATAGCCTATGAAAGACGACAATTAATCAAAGAATTCATTTATAGTGAAAAAGACAAGGTCATAGGCTACGGTAATTGTAATTTACCTAAAATCACTTTTGAGTAAAAATTCAAGGCTATAACATACAAAAATGCCTAGTAATGGGGAACTTTGTTTTTGATGAAAAAGACATGGCTCCAACCTATGAAAGATGGCAATTAATCAAAGAAATCATTTTTAGTGAAAATTAGAAGGTCCAAGACTAGAAAAATTGGCATTTACAGCAAATCATTTTTAAATGAAAATCTAAGGGTATAACATATGAAAAATGTCTAGCAATGATAAACTTTGTTTTTGACTAAAAAGACATGTTCATAGCCTATGAAGGATGACAATTAATCCAAGAATTCATTTTTAGTGAAAAAGACAAGGTTATAGACTATGAAAATTGATATTTACTGAAATTCATTTTGAGTGAAAATTCAAGGCTATACCTTCGAAAAATGCATATTAATGATAAACTTTATTTTTCACAGAAAAGATATGGCTTCAGCATATGAAAGATAACCATTAATCTAAGAAGTCATTTCTAGTGGAAAAGACAAGGTCATAGGTTACAGAAATTGCCATTTACCTAAAATCACTTTTTAGTGAAAATCCAAGGCTATAACATACAAACATGCATAATTACGATAAACTTTGTTTTTGACAAAAAAGACGTGACTATAGCCTATGAATAATTACAATTAATCTAAGAAGTTATTTTTAGTAAAAAAGAGAAAGTTATAGGTTGTGAAAATTTTAATTTATCGAAAATCATTTTTGAGTGAAAATCCAAGGAAATAGCCTTCAAAAAATGCATATTAACGATACTCTTGTTTTAACAGAAAAGACATGGTTATAACCTATGAAAGATGATAATTAATCTAAGAAGTTTTATTTAATAAAAAATAGAAAATAATAGGTTGCAGAAATTTTAATTTACCGAAAATCATTTTTGAATGAAAATCCAAGGCTATAGCTTTCGAAAAATGCGTATTAACGGTAAACTTTGTTTTTCATGGAAAAGATATGGCTTTAGCCTAAGAAAGATGATTATTAATCTAAGAATTCATTTCTTGTGAATAACACAAGTCATAGGCTATAGAAATGCAATTTACCAAAAATCATTTTCGAGTGAAAATCTAAGGCTATAACATGCGGAAAATACATATTAACAATCACATTTGTATGACAAAAACAATGATATAGACTATGAATGATGACAATTAATCTAAGAAGGTGTTTTTAGTAAAAAATAGAAAATCGTAGGCTGAAGAAATTTTAATTTACCGAAAATCATTTTTGAGGGAAAATCCAAGGCTATAGCCTTCGAAAAATGCATATTAACGATAATTTTTTTTCATGGAAAAGATATGGCTTTAGCCTATGAAAGATGATCGTTAATCTAAGAAGTCATTTCTTGTGAAAAAGGCAAGGTCATAGGCTACGGAATTACAATTTAGCAGAAAACATTTTTAGGTGAAAATCCAAGGTTATACATACGAAAAAATAAATAATAACGATAAAATTTGTTTTTGAAAAAAAAAAGACATATCTATAGCCTATGAAAGATGATAATTAATCTAAGTTGTATTTAATAAAAAAAAATAGAAAATAATAGGTTGCAAAAGTTTTAGTTTACGAAAAATTATTTTTGAGTGAAAATCCAAGACTATAGCCTTCGGAAAATGCTTATTACCAATAAACTTTGTTTTTCATGGAAAAGATATGGCTTTAGCCTTTGGAAGATGACTATTAATCTAAGAAGTCCTTTCTTGTGAAAAAGACAAGGTCATAGGCTATGGAATTGCAATTTACCTAAAATCATTTTTGAGTAAAAATCCAATGTTATATGAAAATACATAATAACAATCAACTTTGTTTTTGACAAAAATGACATGGCTATAGCCAATAAAAGATGACAATTAATTTAGGAATAATAGAAAATCATGGGCTACCAAAATATTAATTTACCAAAAATTATTTTTGAGTAAAAGTCCAAGGCAGATGAAAAACTTTGTTTTTCACGGAAAAGATACTACTTTTGCCTATGAAAGTTGACCATCAATCTAAGAAGTTGTTTCTAGTGAAAAAGCCTAGGTCATAGGCTACGGATATTACAATTTATCAAAAATTATTTTTGAGTGAAAATCCAAATGGCATATGAAAAATACAAAATAACGATAAACTTCATTTTTGACAAAATTGACATGGCTATAGCCTATGAAAGATGACAATTAATCTCAGTTGTTTTTAGTACCAAAATAGAAAATCATAGGTTGCAGGAATTTTAATTTACTAAAAATCAATTTTAAGTTAAAATATGTTACGGACTGGGCCCTGAAGGCCCATTCCACGAAGTATCCACCTTCAGCCCACAGTACAGCCCAGCTAGGAGACATAAGGGCTCGCAGAACGACCCAGCAAAGCCAGAACGGCCCAAGCCGGCCCAAAACGTCTCAGCTGCCATCACGCCCCGAGATAGACTCCCCCCAGTGGACATCACGCCGCAATCCCCGGAGACAAAACAGTAAAGAGATCCGCGGGACTGAGGGAATCACGGGTGCCACCCAGGTATTTAAACAGGGTCAGCACACTAGGTATTTTTTCAGACTTAACACCCACTCTTTTCATAAGCATCTTGAACCTCTTCTAACTTAGGCATCGGAGTCCTTGCAAGTACCCGCCCCAGCCGGCCAGCACCCTCCGCGGCTCCAGGATCCAAGTTGTGCCCCTTCGGTAGAAAATCTAAGGATATAACCTTCGAAAAATGCATATTAACGATAAACTTTATTTTTCAATGAAAAGATATTGCTTTATCCTGTGAAAGATGACTATTAATTTAAGAAGTTGATTTTAGTAAAATAAGAAAATCATAGGTTGCAGAAACTTAAACTTACCGAAAATCATTTTTGCGTTAAAATCCAAGGACCTTCAAAAAATGCATATTAACGATAAACTTTGTTTTTCATGGAAAAGATATGACTTTAGCCTATGAAAGATGACCATTAATCTAAGAGGTTGTTTCTTGTGAAAAAGACAAGGTCATAGGCTACAGAAATGCAATTTACCAAAAATCATTTTTGGTGAAAATCCAAGGTTGTAGCATACGAAAAATAAATAATATCGATAAAATTCATTTTTAATAAAAAAAGACATGATTATAGCCTATGAAAGATGATAATTAATCTAAGAAGTTTTATTTAATAAAAAAATAGAAAATAATAGGCTGCGGAAATTTTAATTTACCAAAAATCATTTTTGAATGACAATCCAAGGCTATAGCTTTCGAAAAATGCGTATTAACGGTAAACTTTGTTCTTCACGGAAAAGATATGGCTTTAGCCTATGAATGATGGACACTAATATAAGAAGTCGTTTCTATTGAAAAAGACAAGGTCGACTATGAATTGTAATTTATCTAAAATCATTTTTGAGTAAATATCCAAGGCTATGGCATACGAAAAATACATAATAACGATCAACTTTGTTTTTGACAAAAAAGACATGGCTATAACTTATGAAAGATGATAATTAATCTTAGAAGTCGTTTTTAGTGAAAAGTAGAATGTCATAGGCTGCAAAAATTACAATTTATCAAAAATCGTTGTTGAGTGGAAATCCATGACTATAGCCTATGAAAAATGCATATTAACTGAAAACTTTGTTTTTCACGAAAAAGATACTACTTTCGCCTATGAAAGATGACCATCAATCTAAAAAGTCATTACTAGTGAAAAAGAGCTGGTCATAGGCTATGGAAATTGCAATTTACCAAAAATTATTTTTGAGTGAAAATCCAAATCGCATACAAAAAATACAAAATAATGATAAACTTCGTTTTTGAGGAAAAAGACATGGTTATAACCTATAAAAGATGACAGTTAATCTAAGAAGTTGTTTTTAGTAAAAAGATAGAAAAACATAGGTTGCAAAAATTATAATTTACCGAAAATCAATTTTAAGTTAAAATCCCAGGCTATAAGGAAAATGCATATTAACAATAAACTTTATTTTCACAGAAAAGATATGGGTTTAGCCTATGAAAGATTACCATTAATCTAAGAAGTCATTTCTTGGGAAAAAGTCAAGGTCATAGGCTATGAAATTGCAATTTACCAAAAATCATGTTTGAGAGAAAATCCAAGGCCATAACATCCAAGGCCATAGCATATGAAAGATGTCAATTAATCTAAGAAGTTGTTTTTAGTTAAAAAAATAGAAAATCATTGGCTGTAGAAATTTTAATTTACCAAAAATCATTTTTAAGTGAAAATCCAAGGCATAGCCTTCAAAAAATGCATATTAACGATAAACTTTGATTTTCACGGAATAGACATGGCTATAGCCTATGAAAAATGACAAATAATCTAAAAAGCCATTTTTAGTGAAAATTAGAAGGTCATAGACTACGAAAATCGGCATTTACCGAAAATCATTTTTGAGTGTAAATCCAAGGCATATTAACGATAAACTTTGTTTTTGAAGAAAAAGTGATGGTCATAGCTAGGGGTGGGAGCAGGTTAGGCCTGTTTCGTTAATTTTTGGCCCGACCTGGCTTGTTAACTGTTATATGCCGATTTTTTAGCCTGGCCTGGAGCCTGAGAGGCCTGCCTGTGTATTTTTTTATTCTGAAAAATAAAAAATAAAATATGCAATTTTTAATTTTTCAAAAATAATCATAGCAAAGTATTTTTCTGTTAATAACTTAATTTCTTAATATAATAATATTCTAAAATAAAAAAAACTATAATATATAGGTATTTCTTGAGAGAAGGGAGAGAGTTTAATTGAATATATAACATTTACTATATAACAAGCAAGAGTGTATTAATTCAATATGAATCAAAAAGACATTTTCAATAAAGAATTGAAATTCTAAAGCTGCAAGCTGCTAGGGTATGCCCATGAAGAAACAGATCAAAAGACAAGTCTGAGCAACGTGAACATTCTTTTGTGTGAGAGGAAAATCAAATTTTCATCCATTGATTTTATCATTAAGAAACCAATATCCATATCCCCAAAAAAGTTTGCTCAACTTTGTTATGTGTATCAACAATTCTTGCTTAGTATGTGATAACAAGATCATAAACAGAATATATGGTATTTTACTAACAAAAAGGAAAATGCCAGCAAAGCTCTCTCACATTATTCAGATGAGATGAGAGTGTGACTGTGGGAGAGTCCTAGGGACTCTTTAGATTAAGGTTTCTTTATAAAGAAAAATTAAATAATAAAATTATATTAATAAATATGATTTCATAAAATGTTACAAAAAATAATGTTAGTTTAGTGATTGAGGTGTTATTTTGATATGGTGAAGGTCTCTAGTTCGAGTCCTACTGATAGTAATGTAAGTTTTTTTAGTAAACCTATATGAACATTTGTGAGTAAACGGGTAAACGGGCCGGTCTGACAGGCCTAACTGGCTTTCGTAATAGCTTGGGTCTGGCATTTTTTGGCAAACAAGCAAGGCTGCCAGCCGTGACATGCTGACCTATTCCCACCCCTAGTTATAGGTAACGAAAATTACATTTTATCAAAAATCAATTTGAAACAAAAATACGAAAAATGCATACTAACGAAAAACCATTGAAGAAGTCATTTTTAATGAAAAAGAGAACTTCACAGTCTAAGGAATTTGCATTTTACCAAAAATTATTTTTGAGTGAAAATCTAGGGTATAGCCTATAAAAAATGCATATTAACAATAATGTTTGTTTTTAATGAAGAAAACAAGGCTATAACCTATGAAAGATGATCGTTAATCCAATAAGTCGTTTTAAAGAAATAGCGAGTGTCAAAGGATACGAAAATTGCACTTTACTGAAAATCATTTTGAAGAAAAATACAAGGCTAACCTTTGAAAAATGTCTATTAAAGAAGATAAAGTTTGCTTTGAACAAAAAAGGCATGGTTATAACCTATGAAATTTGGTCGTTAATTTGAGAATTTATATTTAGTAAAAAAGAAAATGTCATAGTTTATGAAAACTACACTTTACCGAAAATCATTTTAAAACTATAGCTTCCGAAAAAAGCATTTTAACGTAAAACTTTGTTTTCAACAAATAAAATAAGGAAATAGCCAATGAAAAATTGTTATTGATTCAAGAAATCATTTTTAATGGAAAAGAGGTCATCCGATAAGGAAATTACATTTTATCGAAAAAAAAAATTTGAGTGGAAATTACATTATATCCCACAAAAAAATCTATTTATGATAAAATTTGTTTTTAACGAAGAAAACATAGCTATAGCCTATAATGATGACAATTAATCTAAGAAGTTATTTTTAGTAAAAGAAAATAGAAAGTTATAGACTACAAAAATTGCATTATCGAAAATCAATTTTAAACGAAAATCCAAGATAGCCTTCAAAAAATGAAACAGTTTGCTATTAATGAATAAGATAAGATAAGGCAACAACCGTAGAAATAAGGCCATTAACCCAAGAAGCCATGTTTAATAAGAAAAGAGAACATCATAGGCTAAGAAAATTGCATTTTACCAAAAATCATTTTTGAGTGAAAATTCAAGGTTATAACCTTCGAAAAATGCATACTAACGATTAGGTTAGTTTTTAATGAAGAAGACAATCTTATAATCTATAAAAGATGATTATTATTCTAAGAAGTCGCTTTTAGAGAAAAAGAGACAGTTAAAAGCTACAGATATTGTATTTTACCAAAAATCATTTTTTCGAGAAATTCCTAGGCTATATAGTTTTCAAAAAATGTCTTTTAATGATAAAGTTTGTTTTCAACGAAAAAGACATAGTTATAGCTTATGAAATTTGATCATTAATTTAAGAAGTCATTTTTAGTGAAAAAAAGGTCATAATATACGAAAAGTGCATTTTACCGAAAATCATTTTTGAGTAAACATTCAAAGTATATCCTATGAAAAATGTTTATTTACAATAAAGTTTATTGTTATTAAAAAAACATGGTTATATCCTATAAATGATGGTCATTAATCTAAGAAATTATTTTTAGTAATAAAAAAATAGAAGGTTATAGCCGGCATAAGAAAAACTAATCACTAAATATTTGGGGTCGATTCTAGTTTACCGCCTCTGTCCTTACCCAACCCAGCATAAAAAACTAATCACTAAATACAGAAGCTTGTTAGCATACTGAAAGGAGACTGCTTCGTGAAAAGGGCAATTTCAACAGAGCAAACATGGGATTTTATGAGCTCAACAAATGAGGAAGATTTATTTAGCGATAAAGTCACTTTATATTTGATACGATCTCCTTGCACGTATAAATAATCTGCAATATTTGTCTTTTTTGTTCAAAAGTCAATACTATTCATACATAATTTCAATAGTCATAACAGCGATATTTTAACAATAGGGGAGTGGTGAAGTAAAAAAGCTTACCAACAGCATGTCACCATAATCAGGCAGTGTTAAAGAATGATGAAGTAGTGGGCATATTGATCCAAACATAATGCAACTTGAATGGGGAAAAAAAACGTTGTCAATATTTACATCTGATCATTGATATCCAAGGAGGATGAACTTCACTATTTTAAAATGAATACTGTGTTCATCATGATTCTGAAATCATTGAGTACACTACATTAGTATTTTAAGATAAACAACTTCACTAAATTGACATACATTCATGCATGCATGAATGAATAAAAGTCGTTCCAAAAAACAACTGCACAATAAGCATGGAGCTTAAACAGTAGAAATCAAGTCCAAATTTCAGTCACTGCAAATGGTAAATGGGTGCATGAATTATTACTTGGGTTATTACTATTAATACACACATGCAAGATTTGTCTTCAATGTTAATAATCACAAAAACAGTGCATGTATGTGTCAGATAGAAATAATGCTTTTATGAGAAGACTTGAAGAGCACAAAATGAACTTAACAATATTTTGTGCAAGGGACGGGTGCTATAGAACTTACAAGAGTTTATATGGTATTTGCCTGTTGAAATTTCATCTCAGCAACATTATTAAGGATGGTAGAATAAACGGAGTGGAAAAAAAACTAGTTTTGACTGCTTGTTAGTTGCAACTGCATCAAATTTTCAAGGCTTGTTAAATTTTCAAGATGTACAAATGAATGAAATACAAAGAATATGAGAGATCCTTAATCCTTTTGGGCTGCTATTTCACTCAACTGATTTCCTGTTTCCCTATTCCACCCCAGGCAGTATGGACTGCATGGAAACCAAGCGAAAGGATGAGAATGGGGGTTTCCTCCTCTTAGCCAACCTAAGGATATTCCTTCCTTTATCAATCTGCTCCTTTCCCTTTAGGCCTTCGAGCAGCATACATATCATACCAGGTTCCGGAAACAATTCTTCCGCATACTATCTCTGCACATAGTGTACGCCAGATCGAAATCCCTCCTCTTACACAAGTAATGAATCATGGTCTGGTAAATCTTATAATTAGGTTTATGCCCCTTCTGCTTCAGCGCCGCATAAACCCTCATCGCCATGTCAACATAACCAGCCTGCCAAAAACCTTTGATCACCAAATTAAATGTGACATCATCCAGTGCAACCCCCACTCTCTGCATCAAACCCATCAAAGTATTAGCATCCCACGCCCACCTCATACTAACCAAAAACTGAATCCATCAAGTGAACAATCCATGCTGAAACCAGGCCAAGTCAAACTGCAAAAGTATGGAAATATTGATTGTTCCTCCACAGCCTCTTCATAATAGGCTTGCATTGTCTATTATATGGAAGGACCATCTTTTTGAAATTCTAGATGTAAGCCTCATTATATTCAGATTTATATGAGACTGCAATGGTGATTGACTTCTTTAGTTTGTAGCATTTCCTAAAGAAGTATGAGAATTTCCATGCTCCCTATCTTGCTGTAACCTTTAGATCTTCCGGTTGATCAGAAAACTTGGATTCTTCAATCAAGGTCTGCAAAATAACTGAAGCCTCTGAAAGCCTTCCCTGATACAGGTATTTGTCTAATGTCAAGGAATAATTAACAGCAGCTTGCAGTTCAATCTTGTTTATGTCGCAAGATATAACATTTCTCCATTCTTTTAATTTACCTCTTAGGCATAAGCCATGTAGAAGAGCAGTGAAACATACAGGATCCATAAGAAACCCCTTACTCAGCATCCTAGTTTGCAAAGCCTGAGCAGCGTCAACCATTCCATGCTTACAAAGACAAATAATAATTGAATCATAAGCAGCAATCACTGGTTGCCATCCATCCGATATCATCATCACAAAGAAATCCAGAACCAAGGATCTGTCGTTTCCATCAGACTCATTTTTCTCTGAACAAACTGAACAAGTTGTATTATTAGTTAAACCATTTATCAGATAATGGAATGTAACATCATTTGGGAGACAATTGTTTGCAAGCATGAGCTCAAAAAATGATGCTGCTTTTTCAGGTTTGCTGACCTTACAGAACCCCCTAATAAGTATAGTGTATGTGACAACATTAGGATTCAAATTGAAAGATTGCATCGCTGTGAAAACTTTTTCAGCTCTGCCCAAATCTGCTTTATTGCAGAATCCATTAATCAAGGATGTATAGGTGACCACATTTGGCTTGAGCTTCTGTCTCATCATCTGTCCAAACATCTTGAGTGCACTGTTTACGTCATGCTGCTTCACATATCCATCTATAAGTGTGGAATAAGTGTATTCATCTGGAGCATGATGCTCATTTTTCATCCTACTGAAGCATGACAGAGCATCCATCATCTTTCCCAATTTACAGAAACCTTTAATCATGGCATTGTACCCCACAACACCAGGGTCTATACCCTCTCCAGTTATGAGTTCAAAAAGCTTTCTTGCCTCATCAAGTTCACCATTTCGAATTAATCCATCCACCAAGGTAACATAAACATATGCATCAAGGTCAATGTTTTGGTCAATCATTTCTGAAAGTAGCAGTTTGGCAGTAGGAAACCTCCCTTTCTTGCAGAGACCACTCATCAGGACATTGTAAATTTGAGCATCAGGACGTACTCCCCTTTCCATCATCTTCTCTAGGACCATAAGTGCAACATCAATTTCCCCGGCAGCAACAACTCCATGGATAAAAGCTCCATAAGAAACCACATCCGATTTTTCTCCTGTTTCAGCAATCCTAAAAAGCATACGTGATGCCTTCACATATTCTCCTTGTCTGCAGTAAGCATGCACAAGAGGCGTATAACTAAATTTATTCGGCACCAGTCCCCTTTCTTTTGCCCTCTCTATGAGTTCATGAGCTTTTTCAGTCCTTCCACCCTTGCATGAAAAGTTAATCATAGTATTGTATGTTGTAATATCTGGCTCACAACCCATCTCAGCCATCCTTCTCATTGTCTTAGCTGCTTTTGCTTCCAGACCATGCTTGTATTCAGCATCAATAATATTATTATACACTTGTACATTCACACTCAATCCCCTCTCAGTCATTTCTGCCAGAAGCTGATCAACGGCTTCGAAATCCCCTGCCTTACATGATCCGTTAATCATAGCACCGTAAGTTTCTAGCGTTGGCAAAAACCCCTTCAATTTCAGTTCCTTGAAAACTCTAGCTGCACTTTGGAGATCACCCTTCTTGCAATACCCATCAATAATCATATTGTAAAACACAACATGGGGCACACAACCCTTCCCCCATCTTTCTTGAATCAACCTCCTACCCTCCTCAACCTTCCCCAAGCTGCATAGACCTTTCACCACTATGGAGGTGCTATAGTTATCCACAGCAATGCCAGTGCCATCATCCCTTTCAAGAATTTCATCATACAGACGCCGCGCAGTCTCAACTTTCCCATTTTTAACCAAACAATTCAGCAATGAATTACAAGCGACAACACTGGGAAAGCAACCATGCATTTCACGCACCGTATGGAATAAGCGGAGGGCCCCATCAACCAACCCAGATTCACCGTATGCCCGAATCACAGTGCCCAAAGCTTCATGGGTAGGCTTCAAGTCTTCAACTTTCATGTCCTCCAGCACCAGTTCGATCTCCGAGAAAACTCTGAACCTCGCCAAGAGCTTCAGAAGAGAGGAATACGCAAACCCATCGAGGGAACAAGAGTAGGGTCTCGTGGAAGCCCAATCGAAAAACTTCAAGCCGAGTTCTGGGTCCTGAATTCGGTCTAGGACGAAGTGGGCAACGTCGGAGACGAGAACCTCGGACTCTGCGAAGCGAGATTCGAGGGGATCCTGCCATTGGTGGTGCGTTTTGAGGATTCGGACGGCGTCGAGAACGAGGTTGTTGAGGCGGGGAGTGAAGTGGTTCGGCGAATTAAAGGTGGTGGCTTTGGGGCGGTGACGGGGTTTGATTCGAGAGAGGATGGCCTTGGACATTGGATGGTGCTAAGGTGATGAGCAGAACAAGGTTACGAGGAAGAGTTTTAAGGTTTCAAAGATTTGTGAGATCAAATGTTAGTATGTTACATCAAGTGAACAAGAACAAGAGCTATTTGCAAGTGCTGTGTTTGTTTGTGGGTTGGGGGGGGGGGGG
>QANU01103674.1:59721-170585 GCA_003254905.1 Nissolia schottii
CCCTTTTTAAAAAAAAAAAAAATTGGGGGCTGAAATCAGCATTCCCTAGACCGATTTCAGCCTCAAAATCCTATACATCCGTAATTAATTTGAACTGTCCATATTTTAAAAAATTTTATTTTCCAAGACCACACAAAGGTAAAAAAACCGTGTTTGTGTTCCATTTAACTGCGCCAACTCATAAGTGTGTGCGCATGTGTGAGGCTGATGGAATAATTTTCACTTTATAAATCTTGTAATTAAGTTTACTGTTTATATATCAATTAATAGATTTTTTTTATTACAACTGCCGCAGTTATATATACTAACTTAATTTTCCAATATAAATGATATGGTTCTAGAATCTGAGTATATATATATATAGTGCGTGTTATTTCTGATCATTCACACATGTTTTCGGCTTTTTACTGAATTCATATAGACACGTCGAATTGGTACCAAATTCGTAAATTTTGGACAGAACAATTCGAAAGGGTAGGTAACGGATTGGCAATGATAAATGGATTGACAATTGAAGTAACAAACGACCTTGCATTCAAAATATGAAAACCCACCGATGAAACTCGTCTACAATCTTAATGGGTTTCCCTAGCATGGTGGGAAAAAAATTACGTGATCATCAATTCTTTGCTTCTAAAAAAGAATTAAAACGTGTACAAAAGAAAAAAAGGAATTAAAAAAAAAAGTGTATTTGATGCGAATAGTCGATCAACTTCGCATGCATTCACCGTCTTCAAGCTAGTGGTTTTCATTTCTCAACCAGGGATGAAGCTTCACAGTAATCTATATATGTCCATAGAACAGGGTCATGCCCTTCTCATATTCAATAAAGGACGCAGTCCTACCAAGTCAAAAGTGTTCATGAACATGCACTAGTCCTGACTCTGCAAAACTGCAAACACCATACAGCACTACTGTCAAAAAAATCTATCCATGCGAAACGGCATCAGAACCTCTCCCCCCGTTCCCTTATTCCTTGATGGCCAATATGTTTAACCATGGTCATACAATGGATGTCTAAACTCCGTGGATAATCACAAAATTGAAACCGTTGATAATTGTAACCTCAATTAATAATAATGCTCTTTCCATTCTCCTTCTTTTGTTAACACTGCACCCTTCACATTCACCTCAGTTTTCACAGCAAATGGCAGATGCAACTTGCACAATTCACTTCAACCAAACATGGCTGCCCAAATAAATCGTCTGACAAATTTGATTCGTAAATAAGAATGTGATACCTTCAAACCATGTGAACATTCTGCTGTTACAGAAGCAGAAAAACTTTATCAATCCAAAGCAGATTAGCCCGAGGAAGATAAGATCAATCTCTGTAGAAATAACTTGTTCCTTCCACAAGTACCTCATTAAGCCCGTGCATACATTATGCAGATTGCAGAGCGAACAGTAGCCCTCCAGATAGCCTCAGGAACTGAATAAGGATGCTTGTTGTACATATAGGCAACTCCTCTCTGCTACACAAGACCGGAATTGCATATCAAAATTCTTCCAGAAATTGCAATTGCATGACAAGAATACTAAAACCCTTTACACTCCAAAGACAAACAGATATTTGGGGTCAATTCTAGTTTACCTCCTTTGTCCTGACCCAACCAAGCATAAAATACCAATCATTAAATCTATATTCTATAGATTTCATCTATCAACCACTAAATACAGAAGCTCGTTAGCATACTGAAAGGAGACTATTTCGTGAAAATGGCAATTTCAACAGAGCAGACATCGGATTTTATGAGCTCCACAGGAAGATTTATTTAGTGATAATGTCACACTATATTTGATACGATCTCCTTGCAACGTATAAATAATCTGCAATATTTGTGTTTAGTTCAAAATTCAATGCTATTCATACATAATTTCAATAGTCATAACAGCAACATTTTAACAATGGGGGAGTGGTGAAGTTAAAAGGGTTACCAACAGCATGTTATCATAATCAGGTAGTATTGAAGAATGATGAAGTAGTGGGCATATTGATCCAAAAATAACGCAATTTGAATGGGGAAAAAAATATTACCAATGTTTACATCTGATCATTGTTATCCAAGGAGGATGAACTTCACTATTTTAAAATGAACACTGTTCTCCACCATGATTCTGAAATCGTTGAGTACTACTACATTAGTAATTTAAGATAAACAACTTCACTAAATTGACATACATTCATTCATGCATGAAAAAAGGTTGTTCCAAAAAACAAAATAAGTGATTTTGCACAATAAGCATGGAGCTTAAACAGCAGAAATCAAGTCCGAATTTCAGTCACTGCAAATGGTAAATGGGTGCATGAATCATTACTTGGGTTATTACTATTAATACACACATATACAACCTTCTTAACCATGCAAGATTTGTCTACAATGTTAATAATCACAAAAACAGTGCATGTATGTGTCAGATAGAAATAACGCTTTTATGAGGAGAAGACTTGAGAGCACAAAAAGAACTTGCAAGATTTTGTGCAAGGGATGGGTGCTATAGAACTTACAAGAGTTTATATGGTATTTGCCTGTTGAAATTTCATCTCAGCTGAAACATTATTAAGGATGGTAGAATAAACGGAGTGGAAAAAAACTAGTTTTGACTGCTTGTTAGTTGCAACTGCATCAAATTTCCAAGGCTTGTTAAATTTTCAAGATGAACAAATGAATGAAATACAAAGAATATGAGAGATCCTTAATCCTTTTGGGCTGCTATCTCACTCAACTGGTTTCCTGTTTCCCTATTCCACCCCAGGCAGTATGGACTGCATGGAAACCAAGTGAACGGAGGAGAATGGGGGTTTCCTCCTCTTGGCCAACCTAAGGATATTCCTTCCTTTATCAATCTGCTCCTTTCCCTTTAGGCCTTCGAGCAGCATACATATTGTACCAGGTTCTGGAAACCAATTCTTCTGCATACTATCTCTGCACATAGTGTATGCCAGATCGAAATCCCTCCTCTTACACAAGTAATGAATCATGGTCTGGTAAATCTTATAATTAGGTTTATGCCCCTTCCGCTTCAGCGCCACATAAACCCTCATCGCCATGTCAACATAACCAACCTGCCAAAAACCTTTGATCACCAAATTAAAAGTGACCTCATCTGGCACAACCCCCACTCTCTGCATCAAATCCATCAAAGTATTAGCATCCCACGCCCGCCTCATACTAACCAAAAACTGAATCCGGACATTAAAAGTAGCCAGGTTCGGCTTACACCCCTTCAACACCATACGGTTCCACAATCCATTCCCAATTACCGACCGCCTATGCCGGTAAAATGCAGACATAAGAGTAGTATACGTTACAACATCAGGCTTAACACCATTATTCTCTGACTCTAACATAAACAAATAAGCCTCTTGCAATTTTCCCATCTCACACAAGGCCTTAACAACAATATTGACAGAAAAAATATCTACTTGAATCTCAAACCTCTGAGGAACCTGACCTAAAAACTCAACAAAGGAATCGAAATTTCGGGTCTGAGCCAATACCATAAGCGTGGCATTGAAGGACTTGACGGTTCTAGGGCACCGAAACAGATGCATATCGTAGAAAGTGTCGATGGCGTGCTTGGTCATACCGGCCTTGCCGTAGAGCATGATGATCCGGACGACGAAGCCCTCGCGGCGGCCCTGGGGGAGGCGCTTCTGGTGCTCGAGGAGGCTCTCGATGTAGTCGAAGCGGCGGGCGCCGGCTAGCCTGGAAACGGTGTCTTCGAAGGCGAATCGATTCTCGACGAGGAGAGGGTTGGTGGCATTGGCGGTGAAGATGCGGAAGAGCTTGTCGGGGTTCCTGGTGGCTTTGAGCTTGTCGAGGGCGGGGGGTTCCAAGGGTATTGAGGGGGAGGAGGTCGCGATGTCAGGGGCGGAAGCATTAGTGGTGGCTGCGGCGGCGGAGAGGTGGCAGAGTCTGCGAGTGGGACGCAGAGAGAGCATGATCAGGGAATAGCTGAGAGAGGATCATGCCCTTGGCCACGTGTAAAGATCATAAGAAGGAGGAGGAGGAGGCTTCATTGGTGGTAGGCATTCGGAGACGTGGAGAGAGTAGGGTTTCAACTTTGAAGGCAATGGGGGGGCGGCGCCACCATTCATTTATCCAATGCAATTCAATCGGGTTCCCAACCCACCACCCTGCTGCTATTCTTTCTACTCTCTCATCTCTCCTCCTGTGTTATTTCTTGTTTTGCTTAGTTAAAATGGCTAACAATGACCCACTTATCTAATACTAATTCTTATATTATTTTTTATATATTGTCTCAGATGCCTAACAAATTAACTTAAATTAACACGTATGTTAATTTGTAAGTCAATTTATTAAATATATCCAACATTTTTCTTTCATTAACATTTTTACTGTTTAATTTCTAAGCACTTTCAATAATTATATGGTCATTTAATGGGTTGTCCCATTGTTAGAAATGATTTACTAAGGTATGATTACAAAAATCAATAATAAATTTGATAAAATAATTATTGAATATAAAATTATTTTGCCAAATATAAGTAATAAAATATGAGAAATTACTAATTACAAACTTATGATTATTCACATTTTACAATTACCGATACATTTTCTTTTTCTGTATGGTTTCATTAATTTAAGTCAACGCGAAAAGAATAAAAGTGATTACATTATAATTCATACTCAGGTATTAAAACTCAACAAGTATTACCCGAGTCTAAATAATCTCTTTCAAGAAAAAACACGGGCAAGAAGCTTATTAGCCTAGATAACTCAAAGGAGTATCAGCACTCCCTTTCCCATTTAATTTGGACCCGGCGGAATCCATCGAAAGTACTAAGGAAGTGTACCGAATTACTGCAACCTCAATCTACTTATCTTTCAAGAAACATTGTTATTATTCTTATGCTAGTTTTCTTCTAGGAGGAATCAATAATGACAAAACTTTAGTAGTTATATCAAAATTTACAAGGCATCATCAGTAAGCTAGTATTTGTCGGCCATTAAACTGAAATATATAGGCTCAAACTGCACCGAAACACTATAAAGGAACGGGATTTTCGATCGTTGAAATTTACAATCCATCAATGCCTATATAAAGAGGAGAACAAATTGTAAAACTCAACTATTCTGTATTAATTCTTAACGTTATGCGATGCATCATACTGGTACAAAAGTATGAAATCTGCCATAGTAGTACTCTTGGACCACAGTTTCAGTAGATTCTTTGTTTACTCTTTTGAAGTGATCACGAGTAACCCCAAAGCACCGATCAGAATATACTGCAAGGAAGAAAAAACTTTAGCATACTTCATACTTGCTGCAATTCAAAATCTCTGTCATGATGCACCTTTATTTGATCATCATTTAGCTAGTAGTATAAAATCACCAAGGCTCACCAAAGACATACAAAAAACAAACAACTTCAGCTAAATGATAACCATAATGATAGGCACAGCAAACAAACCTTAATGATTGGCTTTTCAGTCATAATAATAGTCACCCAGCCAACATAAGGTAAGAACCTGTCATTGACAAATATAAGCAATGTTGATATCAATCAAACATGACAGCATAAGCTATCTTTTCCCCTCTAATAGAATTATCATTTTTCACGAAATGTTAATAAGAGGAGCAAGTGTTTTTAAAAGAAATGCTATACCCAACGGCTCTTCCCATAATGTGGTGACGATGCAGCCAAAGCTGACCTTGAGCATACAATAGCCTGTCATCCCCATAATTGTTATCTCCTGCCGAAAAACAGCAAAATAAGTGAAGAGAGAGTATCACAATAAAGGATAACCCCTAAATAAAATGGACAACAAAACAAAAAATCAAGAAATACAGCATTGGACAAAATGATGTATTTCAAATTTGCAAAACAAGGTCAGGTTTTTATTATGGACACAAAATCAGCATTGCCGGTATTTCTTTAATATCACCTAGTCAGAAACTAATGCCTACCTTTGGTGAGAACATCAACGTGTCCAGTATCTTGCCTTTCATGTACCTACAATATGATCCAGTATTAAGACTTTAGACTCACAAACACGGCAATCTTAGTTATGATTAACTGACTGCCAATACTTAATGCATGTATATTTCAGAAATCATAATGAATGCTAAACCAGTGAAAATATAAACTATGCTTGAGGGATTCAGACAGGTTCTCTATTGAATGAAGGATTAGACCATGTAATGGCAATCTTATTTATTATTCTCAGGTTCTTGATACTCTCCAGTTGCAACAATGCTGTCAGTGACGAGAAATTGATGAAAGTGGCTCAAGCAAGAAAGACAAAGTGAAGGAGGAAATTCTAGTGGCATTGTAATATGTTGAACCTAATCTATCATGGTTAAATTATGATAAATAGTAAGAACTAAAAACAGAAAGTTGTTAAGAGGATAAAACCCAGGTAAGGATATTGGTTCATATCCACATCAAACTGGTTGAATACAAGCGTTAAATACAACCATAGTAATGTTCTTACCTTGACTACACGATGAACAATTGGAATGTCACGTCCCTAACCAAAAAAGGGTACACGCCAATAGAATATGTCAGTAACAATAGGAAAGTAGCGAGCAGCAAAATACGAAGAAAGAAAAAATGAATAATTGAAACGCACAACAGATCTCAAGAAAGAGCACACACAGATATTATTATTCTGGAAAAAAAAACACACACACACACACACACGTCATGATGCTAATACAATTTTTTTGACATAGATTATGCTGATATAAATACGAATAAGGATAAGCAAAACATAAAAGAATGAAACTAAGAGAGGAACTCACATCCACATTAAACACAACAATCTCGCCCGCACGAATTGGATCTTTACTCATGCGCAAGAATAAGATGTCACCCTGCATATAGCATGAATGCCAGAATTTAATAACTCCACAAAGAAAGAAACAAGTTATAGCGAGAGAAAAAAAACAAAACGGTCAAGTAATGCAGCTTCTGTTTTCTTTCTTAAGTATTCACAATTTAGTAGATGATCGACATAGAATAAAACAATTAGGCCTACAAGACACAAAAACCCCAGTGATTGTATAAAAAATATTTGATGCAGAAGTAGTAAAAGCACTTGTGGATGAGATAAACTGACCCGCTTGAATCCAGGTTCCATGCTGCCAGAAAGAACAACAACAACAGGGGATTCAGTGCCAGTGATGCACATCAACGCCTTCCATATTATTAGTGCAGAAGCAACAATCATGCCTGGGGCAGAATGCAGAAAACAACTTCAATCAACACAAGTTACACATTAGTGTCACAAACAAACAAACAATCAATCCATCCATCCTTCTATTTAGAGATAAATAGAAGAAATCTATGCACATTGTAGGGTTAGGAGGGGAACGAACCGAGAGTAACAGCCTGGGAGAGGAGTTGACGGATCTGAAGTGATTTAATGGAATCCACACTCCCACTCATCCAATCCATTTTCCCCTTTTGAGTTCTGAATGAATAATAGTACAAACAACACCCCCCCCTTCGATTCGATTCGATTCAATTCAATTCAATTCAATAAATTCTTCCTTCGTCACAAGGGAGGGTGACACATTTTATTTGCTCCTATCCAATTATAATGTGACAACACATTAAAATTCAGTCAAACGTGACAACTCATCCTCCATTCTCCTTTATTTTATTTTTTATTATTATCTATTTATAATTTGTGATTTATTAGAAGATAAAGGGTTTATTTAAGTATATTAATTAATTAGCTCACGTCCTCACAAATTCCCCTGCTTTTCTTGTGGTCACAGCTCGCAGGCTAATAATAGTTGGCAATGGCTGTTCAGCTTCATGTCGGGATTGGGCGATTGAGCACACTCCCTCCTCGAAAAGCCAATACCACCTTTGCTGCTACTCTTTCACAGCCCCGAAGCGATGCTGCACCCCTCAACTGGGTTGAAGCTACCAACTCTTTCTTCCACCAAGACAAGCGACCCATCATGTTGTTTGACGGTAATCAATCAATGCTCTAAATCACCCTTTTTTTCTTTTTTTTTCTTCTTTGAATTTTCCATCATACTACGTGTAACATATGGTTCTGTAGTCAAGGTGTTTGATAAAAATAAAAACACAAATCTTTGCTTGTGAGTGACACAGGTGTATGCAACTTGTGTAATGGGGGTGTAAAGTTCGTTCGTGACAACGATAGGAATAAGTAAGGGATCTATCTCCTTTTCTTTGTGAAAGTTATTAGCTTTTGATGATTTTACAGCAAAATTTTAGTCTCCTAAGTATTTATGAGAATGAAAATTAAGTAGCATATTGCTACCCTGAGAGCAGGATATGCGGTGTGTTTTACCTTTTTTGTTGTTTCAGTAAACTTGGATTCTTTACTTTGGTTTGATGAAAAGAATTAAATTCATTCAGTCATTTTGTACTTGGTTGAGGGTCGACAGGACAATTAGATATGAAGCTCTTCAGAGTGAAGCTGGTAAAATGTTACTTAGGAGATCAGGTAGAGCTCCTGATGATATCTCAAGTGTTGTGCTTGTTGAAAAGGACAGGTACGTTTTTTTTTAACTTTGAAATTCAAAATTGTTCAATTGATACCAAACTTTTTGAGGTTATTAGCATATTTCTCCGACAGTCACTAAGGTTTCTGTGCTCAACAATTTCTATTCAAATAAGATCCAGTATTTGTTGATTTTTCCATAATCCTCTCAACTGAATGGATGATGAGGAAGGCGGAAACCTATGATTGCAAATTGCTGAAAAAGAATAATTAACAGTGAAACTTATGACTTCCTGGTTGGTTCTCTAGATCATACATCAAGTCAGAAGCTGTGCTGAAGATTATGGAATACATAGATTTGCCCTTTCCCCAACTAGCTGTTCTTCTTAAATTAGTGCCTCTGTGAGTAGCTTTGCCATCTTTGTTCTGTTTTCATTTTTATTTTATTTTATTTTTTGAATGGGAAAAGGCCGATCATATATGTATGCGATGGATGACTGCAGGTTTGTCAGGGATTTTGTTTATGACAATGTTGCAATCAATCGTTATGCTGTTTTTGGTCGTTCAGAATCATGCGAAATATAGCATCATCCAGGCATGAATATGGTTAGAAATTAGAATGCTGTCGTGCTAAGTTTACAAACAAGAGTTCTTTACTTTTAATATGAATAGTTGAATGTTCTTATTGAGGTACCTTAAAGTTGTCCTCCGATCTTTCAGTTGAAGTTTCTTTCTATGTATATCGAATGCTATGAGCCTTCTCATTTTTCTCTCAAGCAGAGGTCTAGAGGTTATCAAATCTGTGCTGCAGATATGTTAGCAATAGTAACTAGCCACAAAAGTATTCCAATAAATTTTTGTATTTCTGTTTTAACAAATAAATGAATGAAATTAAATCAAAACCTCAACTACTTTTGCTACTAGATGATGAACTACATACAGCCTCTGGAAGCAGAAGCACAACATTGTGAACATATGATAATTAAATACACTTTAACTATTAATTTCACATGGTCCCGTACTTAAGTCAGCAATCAAGAATTTCCTCTAGCCTTGCAGCTGTAAGCCAAAGACATACATGTGTAGCATGTCTCAAATCATTTCATACTGGAATTTTGGCTCTTTCTTCTGGATGGAGCATAAATAATCATGTACCATACTGGAATCAGAAGCATATTCATCTTGGATGGGTCTCTAGGAAGGGAAATTTCTCCTGTGCTTTTCCCATGTACAGCTTAGCTAGGCCATATGCAAATCTGCAGCCAAATTAGCCCATTGAATCAGGTTCGCAGAACAATTTCCATAGTGACAACAATTGACATGGTGATTTTAATTACCCGAGAAGTAAGATGATGAATGAGGTGACCAAGAGGAAATATTGGCAGCACTGGTGCTTGGGTTTACGCTTCACATCATACCCTGGAGGCACATATTTGCGGTTCACATATCCATATTGAGGGCGCATTAGAAGCACGAAGCCTAGGAAAAATCCCGCGAGGAATCCTCCTATGTGTGCTGAATTGTCCACCCGAGGTAGAAATCCAACAGCCAAATTCAGGGCAATAACCACCAGCATACTTGTTAGAGCTGCACACTGATTAAATCAAGCAATGAATTAATGGATTCAAATATGCAGCTACCTATAGAACTATATGGTATATATGTAACACCAGGAGACTATGATGCACAGGTACAAGTACAATACCTTATTTGCATAGATTGTCCAGTTAGTTAGAAGCTCAGAAAGCATGGCTCCCAGAAGTCCGAAAAGTGCACCGGATGCGCCAACGGACAGGGTGCGAGCTGACATGGTTGCTTTCATATGCAAAATAGATGACAAACTTCCGCCGAAACCGGAAATCATATATAGCAAACCAATTCTCACTGCCAAGACATTGAAGATGATTAGAAATCAATCATGTGAAACAAGATCATCATCAAGAGTTTTTCAACATACTGGCAAAAAAAATATAACTCTTAAGAGTTTAAAAAATGGCTTACAAAATCCAAATTCCTTCTCAAGGCGAACACCGACGAAGAGAAGGCTGAACATATTAGCAAGCAAATGAACCACCCCGGCGTGAAGAAACATGCAGCTGAAGAACCGCCATGATTCATTCCCCTCCACCACTAGGTTCTCTTCAAGTGCTCCTAATTCCCGCAACCTACATTATGTTTAATCCAATCTGATTAATTTTTATTTTCATTTCTTATTTTTAGTCTTTTCTGATTTTTAAGATTTTGTGATAGGAAAACGTGGAAACAGGAAACATGATTCTATTCATTTTAAACACAAGCTTACCATGCATGCATATAGGAATCAATTTTCATTTCCAACATAATAGCAAAATGCAAAGTTTAAGGAGAGAACAAATATTGCACATAATTTATTTTGAAACACAAGAAAAAGAGAGGGAGAAATGTTCTCACGTGCGAGTGGAGGGGCCGAGGAGCGGGTTTTCCTTGAAGGGCTGGAAAGAGAACCTTCCAAGATATTGGTAGAAGAGGCATGCATCTTCCCCCAAGTACGATGGGCAATCATTGGCGTACATTGAATACACAAACATTGCTACATTGGCAACAAATATGAGGGGCACCAGCCACGCCGTCCACTGCGTAGGCAGCGGCGCGTGGTACGAAGATGGCGGGGGCGGCGGGGCATACCGTGCCGCCTCTATGTCCGAGGAATGGGGCGGCTTCTTCCCCATGTATATGGCCTCCGGCGACGGTGGTGGGGGCGGTCACGACAACAATGTACGGTTCTTTTTGTTTTGTATGAGACAAAGAAAAATGGGATTTTTGAGTTGGCAAATGTGCCTAAAGGAATGGAGGGGATATCCTCCTAATTAGTAATTCCTTTGGGGTTAGCTAGCAAGCAGTTAAATTAGGTAACCCAATCTTTCCCTCTTTATATAATTTGTTACATTACATTATGTTACATAGCACACATCACCATATATAACAAAATTACTTTGGATGATATATAATACAATCTCAAATATAACTTTATAACTTACATGGATATATATTATTCAATAATTGGACAACAATCAATCAAAGAAGCTAGTCCTATGATCTGACCCAAAATAATAGGGCATGATTGTGTGATAGTATAAAACTCTTTATCAATGGATGGAAATTAATCTCATACAATAAAATATCAAGGAAGCATGTATATGTGGCAGCTAGCTAGATAGCAAGATCTGAGGGCAGCAACACAAATCAAAAACAAGGTTATAAAGTGTTGTTCTGTTTTTTCTCCTCAGGAAGAGGTAGGCAGCTACTTGAGCAAGCATTTTAAGGATGGTTTGGTGTGGGAGGCAGTTCCATGAGCATTGTTGCAGAATGAGGAAACCTTCCTCCCTGGAGTTGCGGATTCTATGTAAACACGATCGAACACAAGGTTGGAGCACCCCACATTTTGGTCGCAGCTCAAGTTTATTGCATTCTCCGTCAATGATGTCCCAACAATCCCTTTATATGTAATGTCGCTCACTTTAACCGCTCGAGTCTACGAACATGAACAAAATTGAACCAAATTCACATTAAGAAGGGTTGTGCAAATATATAAGCCAAATTGGTGTGTTATTTCTTAGATTAATTAATTACCATGTTCCGGCAGTCATCTCCATTGGGGCAATAAAATTGGTCAATGATAATGGGGCTATTGGCTCGAACAAACTTAATCTTCTCAAACGTGATCCTCCTAGCATATCCAGCTCCACCCTATATATATATAGTACAAATCATACAATTGGAATTATTAATGCATTTAAAATTAAAACAAGTTGCACAACTCAAATTGACCAAATTGCAAGGAAGCATCTTATAGCTAGTTAAATAATTTTTTTTTTATTTTAATTTTCCTAATTAATAGTACCTACCTGCCATGTCTTGATCCTTACTCCAGTTAATGTTTCGGTAATAGTACAATTGAAGACATGCACGTCCTCTACAATGTCGTTGTCTCCCCTAGTTCCCAATGATCCAATGCTGCACAAAATATTACAATTCATCAACTCATGCATTTCCAAAATCTAACCTCATTTTCATTAGGAACTATTATACTGAATTACCAATTACCTAATACCATGGCCTGGACCACATGTTATACCGGTAATTTTGACCAAGGACGATCCAGCACTAATAGCAATACAATCATCACCTGTAGTTAAATTGAAAGATTATAATAAAATTTTAGAGTGTGTGACACTGATCACAAAAATATATGAAGTTGCAAAAGGTTAGTTAATTAAATTACCGGTTGCAATGGTAGAATGAAGAACTTGAATGTTTCTGGAGCCAGAAATATCAATGCCATCGGTATTAGGGCTATCTCCAGGAGCAGTTAGGTGAAGGTTGGAGAGGATGCCATTCTTGCTGCCTGTTAGAGTTATGTGGCTTCTTGCTGGATTTATATGTCTCAATCCTTTCACTTGAAATCGGTAACATCTATGGAGTGTTAATGCCTACATATATACATCACAGAAATTAATATATATATATATATATATATAATTCAATTAACTATACATTTTATTTTTTTATTTTTATTTTTTTGTTATCATGGTGCTTGTGTATATAAATCATAATGAGGGATAAAAAAAAGTCTCTGGGTTAGAACTCCTAAGTTATTCTGACTTTACGGAAATGAAAGTTGCACACACTGTTTTTTGGGTGTGTAAGATTTAATCAATCTTTATGCAAAAGTGATCAAACGACACTGTAGAACGTACTTAAACCACTATTTAAGTAAACGCTTCAATGTGAATATGAATTGAATTGAAGTTGATTCATTCGTAAGTGTCAAGTTTTGTTCTTCAAAAACCAATTAATTGATGTGTTTGTTATGCAGTTGGTTTTTGAAATAATTTTGGCAACACATTACTTACTGTTGGTGGACGGCACTTTGTCCCCTGAAATTAAAATTAAAAAAAAAAAAAGTCGTTAGAATTTTATCAATATTCTAAAATATGAATCTGAGTAAATTAAATTAAATACTCTCTTTGTTCATTTTTATTTGTCACTTAATAAATTTAGTATATCATTAAATCAATGTAACATGTAATTAATTGTCTAGATACATTAAATTAATGAAATATACCAAATTTATTAAATAATAGATAATAAAGAATGAAAGGAGTAACGAGTAAAAACAACCTAACATGAGAGACAAAGCAAAGAAATCATGATAGTCAGAAAAAAAAAAAAACTACTAATGATTATACATAGATTAATTAATGAAATTAATACTTACGTGTGATGCACTTCCTATGCAAGGCTGTTGCCACCAGATAGAGCCTCGACCATCAATAGAGCCACTTCCACTCAAAATTAGACCGTTTACAAATGAGAATCCAAGCCATGTGTTTGTGTGGAACCCTGCATACTCCGATTTTGTTTTTGGGGCAACTATGTTCCCTGAAAGCTGATCAAATCACACACGTACATACCAAAAATGTGTCACAAACTAATTCCTTAAAAATATATATTAATTAGAAGCTATTCTACTTTGCATCGCAATAAATATATATATATATATATATATATATATATAAAATAAAAATTAGTACCTGAATATAGGTATAATTAGATTTGCATGGACCAGAGAAGGTAATAGGCTTCAGTAAAAATGTTCTGCCTACTGGTATGATCAGACGAGATATGTCTGACTTGCTCTGACACACATCTTTCCATGCTTTCATAAAGGCCTGTATATAATTCAATGTTACATTTTCATAATTATTGTTACATATAATTAACGCAACAATATATTATATAATTTGAGAATATAAAATGTTGAGAGGTAATTAATCAATTTAATTACAGGGGAATCGTTGGTTTGTCCATCTCCAACTGCTCCATACTTCAACACATTGAAAGTTGGTGTGGTGCTCAAGCCGGTTGTAGCCACACTCAGAATCATTAAAATGGCTAAGAAAAACTCCTGCATGAAACATAATTTTACATAATAAGTCTTCAACTATAATGTATTGCATTAAAATCAGAATCCGCAAAATGGTAAAATGGGACTCTAGGAATTAAATATCCGAACCATTTTTTGTAGTGTTCTTGAGCCAAATTAATGACAAGTCTTTTGGACCCTCAAGGTGTGTGTTATGATACCCAGTTTCTACTTCTATATATAAGGGCTGCATGCAGCTAGCTAACATTGTATTTAGAAGCTGAATTTAGACGTTAAATTTGGGTTCTCTTTATTGATAAAATAAAGCAACTTAGGTTCGAAGATTATTGTTAACAAGATTCTTCTAGCTGATTAGCCTCCTATTGTAAGTTGGGTGCATTAATTGAGATACATGTATTATAAGGGGGTTGTGGAAAACTGAATTTCACACAACCTAGTTGGAAAAACACATGGCCTTATGGAAATTAAGAACTTTGTTTACACCGTAAGCACATGAAGCAAATGTACATCCCCACGTCTTCTTTTCTTCTGCACGTACGTACCATATATTGCTTCTTCATTTACACTCAATAGTAAAATTCAGTAAATTAATATTACATCTGAAGATTGGTATCAAATTGGTATCTTTGGTTGAAAAATATAAAAGTCTCTACTTTGATTTCAAATTACGTTTATACATTTTCTTTTCTTTGGTCAGAAAGAAAATGATATATTTGGCCAGCCAGCCCAAATTAGTGGAAGAAAGACAAGTTGAGTGTAATAAAAAAATTGATAAGAAGGGAGAAAGTATATTTACTTGTACAGGATTTTCAAGCTACGTACCTACTAATTGTCCTCACTTTCTTCTAAAACAAGGTAACTAACTTTCTTGATAATTTTTTGTTCCTACTGATTGGGTCTCTGCCCTTTTGATTCAATTATATAAGTAGCGTATTATAACTATGGTATGAATTTGCATGCATGAATTACTTTGACCCTTAAAATTAAGAAATTGATCTTTTTAGTCTTTTAAAATTTTAAAACGTAAATCAAGTTAATATTTGAAATATAAATAAATTAAGTTAATCTCTCATATATAAAAATTTGAGTCAAATTAATCCCAAAAATAATAACATTGCTTTGACTAATATTTTAAAACTAATTTGATTCGAAGTTTAGAATTTAAGAGACCAATTTAATTTTTTATATTTAAAAAACAAGCTTGGTTTACGTTTTGTAATTTTAGAAATTAAGTAAAAAGTGTCGGTATATAACAATTAAACTTAAGTATTAATAATTCAATATTCTTTTGGTAATTTCTTAAATACTCTATGAAGTAAATATCTTATGTTATTTAATTTATTTATTTTTTATAATTTTTATAATTAAATTCATCAAATTTTATTATCATTTCATGATCTAATATGATATATTGATGAATTATATGATCTAATGTTATAAATTAGTACTTTTTAACACAATATTTGTAAAGATATATATCATAAACTCAAATAGTCTACAAATCTCTAAATCTCTTATAAGTTGGCTATTTGACTAATAAAACATTTATTACGGTCATATAGAACATTAAATAATAACAAAATCTGATAAATTTAGTTATAAAAATTATCAAAAATGAATAAATTAAATAGTATGAAATATTTATCCATAAGATATTTAAACTATCACCCTTTCTCTTTTAGATATCAAAATGTTTATAATTGTCTTTTTCTTTTTCTTGTGGGTTCATCTGAATAAATAATGAAAAACCGTCATAATAGGAGAATCGGTTATTTCCACCCACAAATGTAGCCTTACATCACATTACATTAGATTAGATAATATAATCTAGAAAATATTGATGACGTACATTTTTTTATGAGAAAAAAAAGGCTCAAACCTCCCAATATTAATCACGTACATAAAGGCCTTCATACATAAAAGCCTTTATGGAGAAAAACCAAATCAACCCACATAAAATGGTTCACAAACATACATAACATAGTGGTATTCATTACTAGCTACTACTATATATATATATATACACACACTCTTTTGCTTCGCTGCCAACTATTGTTCGTTCGTATTCCTAGGTTATAGAAAATTATGTCTCATAATTATGTGATGTGATGATACACTATTTTACTTATATATTTTATCTCTTTTAGGTCAGTTTATATTGTATACACAGTGCTTGGGGATGCCAGCATATATATTGTGTGGAAGGACGAGTATGATAAACTTGCTTGTACGTAGCTATTTTACATTTGACGATGGTGAAAACTTAACCTTTTCCTTAGATGTCCTAGTTTGATTTATAAAATGGACTTGTGTAGGTCACCCTTTAAATTCATTTACTTTCTCTGGCCGTTAAATTTTACCAAAGGTCCACAAAACTTAAATCAATTATGAATTAGTTTATGAAAACCTTTTGGCATGATCAAAAGATTATTCAACCTAGTCTACTTATTCTAAAATTTTGATTGACCTGTGGTTATTAGCCGGCCATGAGGCAAAAGAGAAATCAATAATTCTTAATTTTTTTAAAAGGAAATATTTGGATTGAAAAGATAGGAATCAATTACGAGAATATATTCCCATAAAAAAAAATCAGTGATGCTACATGTACACCCAATAATGATACACCATAGATACACCTGTATTATAATACGGCGGGTCCCTCAAAATTACCGCTCGACCACTCTCTCTCCCACTCACATCAAAACGCGCGTGACGCCACGCCTTCCGCTTCCACTTCGACTTCCTTTCGTATTCAGAGAAACCCCTTAATGTTCTTCCATCTCTTCACTCTCTTTATTCACTCCGTTTCGCCTCGTCTTCCCCTTTCTCTCCATTCTCTGTGATTTTCAGTCTTCTTCACTTTCTCTAATCTGTTCCTACGAGTACTTTGTGCTCTCTGCACTAAAATCACATATATCAGATTCTGCACTAAAATCTGATATGTTTGAATAAAATCACAGTGCTGTAAACAAGTGCTAAATGTTTGTGCACAGGTTCAGAAAATGTTTGTGCACATCATCATAAAATGTTTGTGCACTAAAAATCTGATATCATAATCTACAAAAATACTTAACTATACATTAAGTAACATGCATAGATGTAAAATTTATGCATTATAATGTATAAAAGTGTGTGTACACATGTATGTGAACTAATTTTCATAAACTTTGTCCACTAAAAATGTATAAAGATTGCGAACTTATTTATGTTTGAATAAAATCACAGTGCTGTAAACAAGTGCTAAATGTTTGTGCACAGGTTCAGAAAATGTTTGTGCACATCAGCATAAAATGTTTGTGCACTAAAAATCTGATATCATAATCTGCAATATTACGTTGTGCACTCTATTCAGATTTCATATTCTGTAACATAGACCCTTATCACCATTGTTAAAGATAGATTTCATCTATTTTAAAAAGAAAACTAGCATTTAATCATCTTAATTCCATTTTAATCAAATTTGATATGATAAGAGGATGAAGATGAAGAGGATGAGAAGGATGATGATGATGAGAGGACGAGAGGATGAAAGAATGACGACGATGACGATAACGACGATGAACGTAACAGAACAAGGATGAGAGGTTGAAGATGATAAGTGAAAACGATGACGAGAAGGGGATTCGGGGTTGGGCGCGCGCGTTGTGTATAATTATACGTTTTACGTATAATCATCATTAATTACATATAAAACTGTATAAAAGAGGGGTGTACGTACAGGTGTATCATTTTGGAGTGTACATGGAGCATTTTTGTTAAGAAATTACGAGAACAAATTTATTGGTAACTGTCACGAGTTACTAGGTGTACAATACGTGAACCAGTTTCTTACATGAGAAATGAAAAAGAAGTTCTCAACTACTAAATCAAATTGTATAAGATTACTCTTTAGAAATAATGTAAAAAATCCTTAATTCCTCCACTCGGCTCACTTCCCCCATATAAAATCTTAATTCATAAAGAAATGTTAAATACTATTAAGTGGTGAGTCTAAAAATCATTTTAATTCAAAACTCAAGTCACGTGTACCATGGAATTGTTCTTAGATGTTCTATAAAAGTAGCTGCACAGTCTCTTAATTACAAGCATTACATAATAATATTGTGGAATAAAGGCAGAAAAGCCCAGAGTTTAAACCCACAAAAAAGGGGGCATAACATTAGGTCCATTACACAGCAAAGCCCAACAGAAAAGGGTTCACAGAAGACCCAATACATTGCTACTTTATTTCATTTTCCTCCGGCCCTCTACACAGTAGCAGCGGAGCGGCCCATATAAGCGTTACAGTAGTCAAAGCCATACCAAATACCGTACGGAATGTATGTGTTGTAGTAGAAAGTAACGGGCCTCGAGTTGTAGGCATATACGGACACTGAATCCGGCACCCACCCATCGTATCCGGTTCTGTATAAATACAGGTAGCAGATTTGGTATGTACATGGACCGTATATCTCAAATGTATCCGTAGAGCAGCGCTCGAATGTCCTAGAATGAGGATCATCCAATCTTGGAACATAGACCTGATTAATCCAAATCCAATCAAACCATATTTAATTAATTAATCTAATTTCTGCATATAAATTTTGACTGCAAGATAGATCTATGAACCTGATAGCCATAAGCGTCGCCAAATGAAAGACTGATGTGATCTCTGGTATAAGAGGGAGAGCTGCAACTTGTCTTTATGGTTACTGTGAAAGTGCAGCTGCTACTACTTTCATTCTGCAAGACGATTCAATTACTCTCTCTCTCTCTGTATATGTGTGTGTGTGTTCTATTGTTGTTTCGGTCAAAGTCAAAGCACATTTCATACGTAGTAATAATATAAGGTTTTCTGAAAAAGTAAAGTCAAAGAGAAGAGTTTTTTTCTTACCAGTTGTTGGAGGGTTTGGTTAGGCTTGAAAGATTCGCTTGCTTGAGGCAGATCGGTGGCTACTGGCCTTGCTTGCGAGAAGGAAGCAATGATGCAGAATGTGAGGATTAAAGTCAAAGCTTTCATTGTTTTGTCCATCATGAACTGCTGCAAACCCTGTTATGTGCGGGAAGGAGCTAGAAGCAATGAAGCGTAGCCTTGTATTTGATGCAAAGGACTAGGGTAGGTCAGTCTTTATTTATACATTTATTTTCTGTGGTTATTTCTTTCTTTGTATCAAATGGGTCGAGCCACTGATTCTTTATGCTAATTAACCTTTGCTTTGCTTTGATTTTTAGTCATGAGCCCAAAAATTAACCAATTTTACTCTATCTCTGTTTTGCAAATCAGTCGTTAGGATGATATATTTTTTGGGAACGACTAGTGCAGTTTTTAAAAATACATAACTAAAAAGTTGCGTAAAATAATCAAATCCGGTAGACAAGGATGTAGAAATATTTTTTTTTTTACAAGATTTTGTAACTCCTAACAATATAGAAACACTTTAATGACTTTATTTATGCTCACTTACCACTTAAACTATACTAAAAGCACAATCTTCGATTGATTAAATTTTCGGATATTTTGATGAATTAAAACTAAAATAAATATAAATTTGATTAGAAAATTACTGTAGCTTTTGTTAATAATTGGTCAAAAATTAATACCACAATGCTGATATTGAAATGAAAATTAAATTTTTTTTGGAACAAAATGAAAATGAATTGGATCAACCATTTCAATCCCATGTTAATAATATATACTCAGTGATTACACTTCAATTTAATTAATTTTACTAAGTTTAGTTTAAAAAAATCAATATATTATGTTGTGTTTGTGTATCTGATAAAAATAAAAATAAAAGTGAAACATGTGCATAGGAAATTTCATCTCTCATTATTTTATGTCGCCTCGCCAACCTCGTGTTAAAATTTATACCAACCATTTCTCGCAATCGACACTTGTTCGAAGATTTGAAGCTTTGCCAGTCAATGTCAAATTTAACCTTTTCATATGGAAATTTTCAAACTGTACATCCGATACTTAACCATGTGTCTCTTTTATCATACTTTCTAATGTTCTTTGGGTGAATTATACTTCAACCATACATAAAATCCGTACAAAAGGATCAATTGAAATCAAATTGCGGAGTGTCATTCAAAGAAGCGTCTTTTAGGAATAAGCACTCATCGCTAGTAGAAGAGCAAACCAAGAGGTTAAAGGAAAGAACAAGCAAAGCAAATTGCACAAGGTAGAATAAAATCAAGCACATAGAAGTTGCGAAATAAAAATGTTAATTGAGAAATTGATACAAATATTGGCCTAGCAAAACCCTCACATATACCAGAGACTAAGGAATTAAGCTCATATCCAGATCCAGAGGATTGCCTGAATGACAGTTGTTACAAATATCAGATATCCTAGAGAAACTTCAGTGCCTTGCCATGCCCGGTTACAACATGCTCAAAACACAACTTGGAATGTTGATTGCATTATGACTGGCCATGAACTTCTCATTCAGAACTCCGTTGGAGGCTTTAACCTTATCAATCTTTTGATTCTATCTTTCTCTGTATTTTCCAAATATCCCTTCAAAAAGACACACATGGAAAATGTCAAGCAAAGCATCAAGAAAAAATTGCTACTTGCAACATCAAAACACAGAAGTTGCATAAAGATAACAGAAAATGGAACACTATTTCACAAGCATAACAGAAAATAATGTCAGATTTGATGGGCCACATCCAATTTGGATGATATCAATAACAATATTTGCACTAATTGGATCAATATCACATATACAAAGTGAATGACTGCAATTAATGTGTCTCATCGGCCAGTAAAATGAGTAAATAGAGAAAATTTTCAAAATTTCAGCTCTAATTTTAAGTAGACACTAGCCGGCATGACTCCTCACCTTCCATACAATTTCATCCAAACACAAGCAGATTCTTCCATATTTATCAAGGAAAAGGCGCTCAGTTGGGGGCTTCCCACATACATCTTTCACAGCTGAGGTTATGACAAAGATCACCTCCGACACTGGGAAAAAACAAAACATTGGTCAATAGTGCTGCAATGACTCCTTTCTAAGGTTTCATTTACCACCAGCAAATGTGAAATATTGGAGCACATCCATATTAAAGCATCAACAAATGAGATGACTACTCATCCATCGTCAAATGAGGTTTCTGTACTTTAGTTCACCATCGTCAAATGTAAAATAGATACGTACAAGCAAGTTCATCATACTCGTCCTTCCCCACAATGTATATGCTGACATCCCCAAGCACTGTGTATACAATATAAACTGACCTGAAAGAGAGAAAATATATAAGTAAAGTAGTGTATCATCACATCACATAATTATGAGATATAATTTTCTATAACCTAGGAATACGAACGAACAATAGCTGGCAGCGAAGCAAAAGAGAATATTTTAGGAAATTTTGTATCAACTCAAACTTCGTTTTTGATGGCTCTTGTAATCTAAACTGATAAAATTCATGTAACAAGTTTGCATGTCAGCGGTTTACCTTTCACTTCTACAATTTACTTCCAAGATTCTCCATTAACAACTACACTGTCTGAAATATTCTAGTAACTAATATTATCCAGTTTGTTCAACTTGTTGCGTTGAAAAATACAAAAAGGAAAGAAATAGAGAACTGAGCATAGTCCATCAATATTTCTTTCTTCTTTTTAATTTATTAGTAATTCAGAAAAACAGATTCAACAGTCCATTTGCCTAGTCTGCTACATTCCAAGTAACCACAGTTGAACTCTCTTTCACTGGTTCAGAATCAGACACATCCACACAATGCTCTTAGATGATATGCAATTCAGCTAAGCATATATACATACAACCAACACATCTTCAAGCATGCAATACAGTACAGAACAAAGTACTCACTTGTGGCAAGCAACTAGGAGCTCTTCGTTTTTGGCACCTTTGAGATTATCAGCTCCTAGTTTAACCAAGAAAGAACGCCAGTGTAGCCGCTCCTCCGCAGGAACCCCATGAAAACTGCAACCACGAGGAAACAGAGTTCAGCTCGGCACATCATCATCATAAACTTGAAACCAGTACCAAGTTTCCATTTTTTCAGTTCCTTTATTCCCCCCCCCCCCAACCACCCCTACTCCCCGACCCTCTTGATTTGATGCGCAATTAGAAGCTTCAATAAAATGTCTCCTTTGCCTCAGAACGTTTCTTGAGTTAGACAAAATAAGTTTTCAATGGCAAAATTCATTCAATCAATAAATACTGCACTTAAGAGGTTTTTCAAATTGCTTCAGAAAACAGCAACTGTGTCAGTTTCTATGCCTATGCCTACTAATTCTACCTCCATTAGGGATCCAACTACAGCAATGTCAGAAATTTCCAATATATCGATAACAGCATAAAAGAATTGGGAAGACGGAGGAGGAGGAAGAGATCTAAAACGCACCGTTCGATGAGGATATTGCCCTCAACGTTGGCAAACACCACCGCGAGTATCATACTCTAAACCCTCTTCTTCTTCAATTCTCCTTCTGTCGTCTGCGAATCAGCAATCGATGAAACGAAATCGCAGAGATCTTCGCTTTCTTGTCGTCGTCGGATTCCGTCCCTTCAAATTACTCATATGCCCCTGCTATTATTACTATTTACAAAAAAAATGGCATTCTATTTTTTTTTTCTATTTCTTAATTTGTTTTATAAATTTCCCTCTAACAAGTAAGGACCATTTCATAATTTCATTATAGTCAAAATTGTTTTGTTTATAAAAAAAAAATAATATTTTGATGTACTGTAAGCATACCAAGTAATTGTAAATTGTGACGTGAATAAGCTACTGCTTTAATGTTGTCTATTACTTCAAAAGTCATTTGTATGAAATAATATATAATTTCATGAGTTTTCCTATCAACATTAAAGCATTTAAAATTTTTAATTTTATTGCTAAATTTTTTTTTTTTTGCTTATATCCTTTAAAATATAAAATATATTACATGTATTCATTTTGTATGAAACGTTTTTATGATTACCTTAAAATGTTTGCATTTATTTTTCTCTTTTAAGACAAAGAAGTAACCCATTTTTAATCTAAGAATGTTGGCATACATACTAAATATGATACTTGAATAAGTATCATACATCTCCAACGTACCACTTCTAATATAATCAATCAATACTGTGTGAATCCAAGCAGTACCAAGGCCACTAAACACTATACCAAACAGTAAAAGCATAAATGAATACCACGTGTTACTAAACTTAAAAGCATAGGCAGCAACGTCCTCTCTTTCAAATGTACCAACTAGAACTAGATCCTATGGTTGTATGCATTGTGTTGTGTGTTGCATAGTGAGCCTTATCAATTCCATGAGAAGCAAGAAATCATTATTCAATGATAAATAAAAAGTGATAACAAACAACCTTTCACAAGGAAGCAATAGCCTACTGTTAAGAGGACCAAAGCATTCTAAGACTTATTATATTATCTAGGCAAGGCATCATTTAACACCTCTAGTACTATACTATAGAGCTGGCCTCAATTCAATTCAATTGATTAACTAACAATTGGTTGCACCCTCTTTTCATTAGCTTCCAATAAATTGCTATCTATGTATCTATCTATCTCTACCACCTTATCATATGGAGAACAGCTCATAACAATGAATGTGACAAACCAATTAGGAGTTGCATCAGCTTCCTGTAGTCCCCCACTTGAGGTCAATTTAATCTTCCATGTTCCTGCCCTAAAGAACCTATAAATCTCTACCACATGGGGGGTTTGTTATTCCAAATTTCAATTTGGGATATGGAATATTTCAGCGTTACACCCTTTATAGAAAACAGATGAATTGCTTTTCCATTTTTTTTCCCTTTTTCCAAGCTTCAACGTCATCCCATAAATTCAATGTGTGAATTTAGTTCAATTAAGATGAAAAATGTGGGAACCGTATTGCCTTGTATATATTTAGGATCAATGCTACACCAACAACATCATGTCACAGATCCGATGCATTAAATTGTGGATTTAGCTTATATGAAACTTTCTTAATTTATTTAGCAAGAGTTGTAGAGATTTTTTAGTGCATGACTGAAGATCATTGCCATTTCAAACTGTTCATGCATATATAAATATTTCTAGATGCTGGAAATTCGTACAGTCAGCTAATAATATTCCTTCTCTTAAACGAACTTTGACTCTTCTTCTAGTCATAAACCTTTGAATAATTGTCGGCAGGAATCTTCATATCAAGGTAGCCAATTCCTGAATCTTTCACGAATCAATATCAATTTGAATATGCAAACTTCTTCTCAACAGAACAAAAAGGTTGTCATAGTCAACAAAATTAGCCATATATTTTGTTACGTGCTTATAATTAAATCAACAAGGACATGAATTTCCCACCTTTATTTGTTATATAATGTTTGGTTTTTGGCATAGCCATCTGTATGGCTACACAGCTTGTTAGATGCATTCAGAAGTTTCTATTTCAAAAAATCAAAATCTGTAAAAGATTTGCAGTACTTTTGGTTCATCCATGGTTACGTTTCTGGTGCTTACCTTTTTTAAGGCAGTTTCAACATTCATCTACTCTTTACTTAAAGTTGCCGGTCAATGACTTTTTTACATTGAAATATTGATAGGGAAAGACAAATGTAACCTTATTTTAAAAGACAAAATTATCCTCAACATATTTATTCTTTCTATAGATATCCTCAACTCATCTGCTAGTGTAAAGCTGAGATTTTTTTATTCTCTCTATATGTCCGCGTAGACCTATAGCAATGGAAGAAGACAACACCCTCATGTGGTGTTTCCGACTACATGTGGCCGTACTAGTGTCGTCTGAATTGCTCTATCCCTGTTAATGTCATTTGATATTTGAGAAATTTTTAGTTTTACATCAGCTTAACACATATTTTTTGGATACTTACAATAAAAGTGAGTCTTATCAATTTTATTGTGTGTTTTATTAAGTATTTGTGAGTTTCATCAAGTAAAATTTATTTTTATTGTCAATGTATTAAAAAATGATGTGTTAAACTTGTGTGTAACTAAGAATTTCTTTTGATATTTTTCCCCCTATTTTGTTTATAAAAGTGTCAAAACATCTATAAAATTGAGTAACCTTATTAATGAGTTAAGTATGTCAAATATTTTTCTAATTTTACATATAAATTCAAGTCTAACCAATTATCTTTGAGCAATAGATAAATTATTTACTTTTTTTGGTGTACCGTGGATGTCTATCGCCAATAACAATTACTAATCTCTTTGAAGTAACCAAGCTCACTCAAAGTGGTAGACTGATGATCACAAAATATTTTTTTCATTCTCATAAGTAAGGATAGAGCCCACACTAACATAGTTAATGCGACAATGTGAACTATCATCATGTCACATGTGGTTGCAAATAAATTAATTTAATAACTAGTATGATCCCAATTTCTTTTTTAAAATTTATAAAAATTTTATTTAGTTTAAAAATTAATTTATGACAAATATGAAATCACAAGTGCAATTTTTTTTTGAACAATACTATAAAATGAAATTTTTTTCACATATTTTGACTATCAACATTTTTAAATAATTATATGATAGTTAAAATTTTGTAACTCGAATACTGCAAAGGTTACTCATGTCTTGATGTTAGTAAGTCGAGTCCTAACCAAAGTAATTGGAGTAGTGTTCAATATAACTAAAGTCCCGATAATAATAACTTGAGTCCTTATTAACGTTATTTAAGTGGTTATGAGGTCAATTGAATCTTAAACCAAATGATACTAGAACCCTAAGCTGGAACGTTATAAGTGTTACTCTCTAAATCCCACATTGATCAAAATAAAAAGTGAAAGACAAACATGTTGATATAAAATGAAAATAATTACATCGGATTAATAAAAATGTTAGTTACTCACACACTTTTATCAATATTTAAAATTAGATATTGTTTTAGACTCGCATAACATATATTTTACTTATTAATTAATTTTTTTAATTAATCCATAATTAATAATTAATTTGTAAAAGGAAATAAACTAATATTTTGTACAAATAATTAATTTTATTAATTGAAAGTCATTGTATACAATTAAAACAAAAAAATAGTTGCAGGTGTCTCAAACCCAACCTCAGCTCTGTTCAAAAAGGTAAATTGGTAAATCAACAATTAACTCATTTTCTATTTCTTTTTATTACCACTGGCAACTTGTTGCCTCTACCAAACTCCTTCTGCTACCTTTTACATAATAAAAAGACTCCCTCTTATTACACTATTAGATGCATTTCATTACAAACTGAACGGTGGATATTCATTGACAATGCAATTTACTGTGCATAAACAGATGCACATGCAAAGTGTGTTTCACTGATACACTGGAACGTGACCTTCATCTATTGATATGATCTCAATTTTAAGGGATTAAATTAGTAGCATGCATATAAGTATATGGACACACATAAATGACCCAAACAAATGGAAAGCTAAAATAATTTGTAGTCGAGGATGTAACGAATTTAAGTGTTCCAAATCCAAATCTGTTTTTATTTGTACAAAGAAATCAAGTGGGGAGATTTCTTATAAACTGATTCACCTCCTCAAGAGAATAAAGTAGAGAGGAAGAAACAAAATTACATGTCTTTATAGAAACTTGGAAAGTAATGTCCAATATATGCTGACATATATGATGAAGTCACATACCATCTTGTCGTTTTCCCACTTTTTTTTCACTACGTATGGAAAGAGAGTTAGTAAAATTTTCACTAAGTTGTTTTTCTTCATTAAATTAGGTGATTTTTTGAGTTATCAAAAGAAAGCTCTTTGAATTCCAGCAGTGTGATATCATAAAAAAAAAAAAATCACTTATCAATTGAAACTGCAAAATTTAACTTTTGAAGGGATTCATTTATTTCAGTCTCTAGGAAAATTAGAATTCATCGTGTTATCTGTCTCCAAAATGTAGCCAAAAGCTGAACCAATAGTATTCAATAATGAGAGAGACCTTACAAAAACCAAAATCCACAGTTTATTTATAATTTTTTCTCTTCATTGAAGACAAACATGCATGGAATGGAATTGTAGAAGTAGTTCCCTCCCAGTTAGTTAACTGGATAGTTTTTTTTATAGAGGGAACATAGGAGGGTATAGGCTATAGTATAGGTAGTTACACATGTGGAATATAATCACAACCACTCCACATTAGTCACTCACAGAATAAATTCAGCACACTCCTACTTGGGACAAACAAACAAATAAAAGCACAATGAAAATGACCACCGGAACTTTAAAGTTCTTTTAGTTAATACGCGCTCACATAAAATTCTGCATACACACAATTCTAACATTTCATATTTATATTGGTCACTCACAATAAAGTTTGTGAAACTAAAAAATAAATAAGCGCATTTACGTTGAAATGTGAAGTGTTAGAATTGTATCTGTATCAGAATCTCTAGAAAAACGGAAGCATTAAGACTTAATTCAATTCCTATTGAGAAGCTCTTCTATCATCTGCAGAGCAATCCTCTGCTCCTCATCCATTTCATTATTGCATTCCTCTGGTTTAATTACCTTCTCTGCGACTGGAAACTCTGAATCAGGAGAAGCAGTTTGTTCAATAAGGTTCTTCTTCTTATTTTTCCTTTCCAACTCAACCATCATGATCCAGTTGGATTCGGAGCGAGGGCCGGCACGCTTCTGCCATACACCAATGTGGGAATTCTCATTGTCGAGCCTGAGGCAAGTGAGGGAAGGCGAAGGGGACTTGCAGCACTTCCTCAGCTTTGCACTCAGAACCGCAGAGAATGTGCTTGTTGTGGAAGAAGATGAAGATGATGACGATGAAGAAGAAGAAGAAGTGGAATTGTGATTATGATTCCCGGTTCTGTTTTCGGGGACAGGGAAGTTTGTTTTGGCGTTCCTTCCACTCATCAAGATGGCTGCTTCATCATATGCTCTTGCTGCTTCTTCTGCAGTTTCAAATGTCCCAAGCCACACCCTTCTCTTCCTATACATTCATTCAAAAACACCACAATTAAATCCACATTAACATAAGCAATACGTTTGTAAAGAGAAACATAAAACCATTTGGTTGCTTCTACCATCAATTTAAGCTTTAGGAAGAAATGATTCTTAGACTGTGCCATAACCACTGTGATCAAGAGGTCAAAGATTTGACTTTTCATGACCTCCATTTTAAAAACTTAAGGTTTTGAGATAAATGATAACTTAACAATGTTCACATTGTTGAAGTATAAATCCCACAAAAAAAAAATCTCAAGTTGTTCCAAGAGCATAGATTTTTTCTTGTTCTATTCTATTAAATTTCTTTTACATTAACATTGCGACTCACATTAACATTGGACTCACAACGTTGGCCCATAATACTAACATGTGAGACATCTAATATAACTGGCAGATAATTCAAGTAACATGTCAAAATCAATGAAATGTATACAATACATAAGAAAATAAAACACATAGTATCATACTACTATAAAGTTTTCTTATGGAGAAGGGAAAGAAGCACATCATGAATGAAAAAATATGAGGTAAGTTTGATGAGAATACAGTAATGGGTGACGAATCTCAGAAACCCAGGAGCCCCAATGGCGTTGCCTGACACCTCTGAATTTCTTTGATTGCACCATATCAGTAGCCAGAGAGAAAAAAAGAGAGATCTGTAATTGTGTAATGTGTCTGGTGCTTGTGACTTAAAATGTTGAAGTAACATATGCAGTGATGATGCAGCCAATTTAAGGCTTATTTTTTCCTCAACTTGAGGGGTGGATATTTGATATAAGGGGGTGTGGGGTCCGCAATAAGTGCTAACTAACATGTCAATATTGTATTTCCCTCTATTTACCCGTTGATGCTGATGTCCCCATGAAATTCCTTTAACTGCGATAACTCTTGTTAGAGTAATGCTTGCGTTACAAAACAATGGTGTTGCATAGAACTTTAGTATTTGATGGACTAATAATTATCATATATACATACGTATATATGTATAAGTAAACGGAGGTTAATGGTTGGACCCTTAGCGGTTCTGGTCCTTTTTATATGGTTACAACATTATTTGGAAATGACAGTGAATTACATTACACCAAGGTGGCAGCCGTTAGCTCCAAACTTTGAAAGACGCTTTGTTCCATACACCACATTGGCATGGCAATCAATAATGCTCATGAGAAATTAATTCACAAATGAAATAAATCTGTAATTTTGAATATATACCGTATACAACTTTAATACTTATCATTCCCAGATATTTAGACAGTACAAATTCTGAGCAGGTGGAATACGAATATCCGTTTACTTGGTCCCTATATGTTTCCATTTAATGGAAAAGTACAACCAAGGCACTATATGAAGCATCTCTGATCAATTTTGTGCAAAATATATTTCGCAAGTACAGAACAAAATAACCTTCTCCTTTGGGGTAACAACATTAGATTTCAGTTTGTTTCATATCCACTGCATAATATTTGGTTCTTAGTGAAAGAAATTAATCATTGTAGCTGTATTAACTTTCAATTTCAAGGTTGCATTGTCTCCAAATCATAAAAATGCTTATGCAAATTGCTTAATATTTATGGAACAAAAATACATGTCAAAGTCCTTGTAAATTGTAAAGAGAGAGAATGATTGTTGACATAGTATCAAAGCTTACTCACTCGTAGATGTTTGCAAATTTCATGCTCTGAATGGTCAAACGTGTGTAAAGAGATATATAAAATCATCTGTGCATTTACTCATCAGCTTAAGTTTTTAAGAAATATGATTCTTGACATACATTGTTGTCTAACATGTTGTTCCATTGCAATATAATTAATTGTGATTCCACATTACTTTGATGATAACTCGTACAATTTTTGGTGCTATAATAGAAGTTTAAATAAGCCTAGAATTTATATCACTATAGTTAATTTTAAATGCTACTGTGTCCAGGTAGAAAAATAGCAGAGATAAAGTTGCTGAAAATTTTGCCCTGTTACTGAGTCATCATTTTGCATCAAGGTGACTAGCCCAAAAGGAGGAGCTACTTAATTGAACGGAACACATTGCATGCGTGAGTGTTTTCACTGATATAGAAAAATTAATGGTCCAACGGCTCATGAGCTGGTGTAATTTGGAGTGCTATATAGCATAGTACAAACCATTTTACCATATGGTAGCATTATTATTATTATTTCTTGTGGTACCTCTCTCTAACTCGTCTTTTGTAGTTGTAGAGGAGAGTGCTACATGTTCCGCATCAAGTATCAACCACCACATTGTCATTTTTTTATTTATGTAACATTAACAACTCAGAGATGTAAGTGCCTTTTATTAACTCAATTCTAAGGGCCATTGGCTAGGTTGGACAATCTTGGCCTAACGCTTTGCCTTGTCTAAATTTTGGTATGTGATTTTAACGTCTGTCTCCCACGTTTAATCAAATCTGAGAACAAAATCCCATACCAAGGAAACGTAAAATCAATCCTTATAGCTACCTGTCAACGCTCATGCTTGTGGGCTGTTTGGGCTTTTGGATTTTGCATTTTACATTTGGACTTATAACCCACAGCAATTTTTTTGATTGGGCTGTTAGGAAGCCACTTTTACAAGGCTAGAGTTTCTGTCAGAATGCTGTATAGTCCCCAATCTCAAATAGGGATGGAAGCCCAATTTTTCACTTAGAAACTGGTTGTTATACCCCAAAATAGGATTAGGTGGTTTAGGCCTCTTTTAGTCATTCAGCTGGAAATATAAAAAAGGACATCCTCTCTCCCTATTCTCTCTCAGTGAGTGGAGTTTTGAAGTTGGACTCAAATACAACTTCATCACTAGTTATCACTTTAGGAAATTCTTGTGGTGGCATAAGTTTAACACATTATTTTTTGGTATACACAATAAAAATGAATTTCATTATCTTTATTATGCGTTTGACTAAGTATTTTTGAATTCCATCAAGTAAGACCGACTTTTATTGTGTGTGTAACTAAAGTTATCAAAAGTGAAATTTTACGTATCGGGAGAGCAAAATAAAAATGTAAAATGTAAAATCGTAATGTGATTTAAATCGTAAAATTGATTAATCCAAATGATAATAGCGAGATCGGTTAACCACTTCAAATTCGTAAAATATCAAGATTCTAAGATATAAATCGAGATATTATCAACTTTGTGCATAACTAAATATGATGCTTTAAACTTATATTTCCACAATAAATTTTTGTCACTTCTTAGTCAAGTGAAGTCTTCCTTGCTACTACAAATAGCACACTTTTTTGTTGTATTAAAAAAATAAAAAAATGCTTTAAAGACCTAAATTATCAATCTATAAATTAATTTACCTACTTTTATGAATGACATTTAATATTTTTTTATTTTATTTTTAGAAGCCAAGCATCGTTCATAAAAGTGGATATGTTGATTTCGAAATTGATTTGTTATGTATCTCAAACATTGCTATTAAAAGAATGTAATTTACATGATAGTTTAACAAAGAAAACTATGAAATAAATAAGAGTTCCGATTTTTGTACACCTCTACAGTGCACACTAGTTGCACACCTTCTTATAATTAAGGCTCACTACTATGAAACCTAAAAAACACGAAACCGTCTTTCCACTTTCACCTTTCACATTTCGTACCCTCTTTCACGACCTTTCTCCTTCAAGAGCTCTTATGACCTAACTATTCCTTCATCCGTTCGTATGATCATCTTTCATTTTGTCCATCTTTATGTTCTATTTTTCTTTTCTCTCTTTGCTTCGATTATGTGATGGTTGTGTCTGTATAATATAAAAGATAGGCCTGTGTATATAACGTTGTTGTGTCCAGCTTTGTGTGTGTGTATATATAACGGTTATGTCATATTGTTTAATAAGGTTAGGTCTGAGTTCGCGAAAAGGTTGTATCTGACTATATTAAAAGATTGTGTCTGTTTATTTAATCCGGTTGTGGCTTAAACAACAAAAAGGTTAGGTCTTTTACTTTGGTAAGGTTGTGTCTGTTTTCACCAAATGGTTGTTTATGTTCTACTATTTTTCTCTCTCTTTGCTTCGATCATGCTTTTAAGATACATGTAATGGTTGTGTCTGTGTAACATGAAAGATAGGTCTGTGTATATAATGTGGTTGTGTCCATCTTTGTAAGGTTTCTATATATATAATGGTTAGGTCATGTTATTTAATAAGGTTAGGTCTAAGTTCACAAAATGGTTGTGTCTGAGAATAATAAAAGTTTGTGTCACTAAATCGTATCTGAAATATGCACATCAATTACAGAAACGATTACAGAACGAGAAAGCACAAAACAAATAAAAAACGAATGAACGAGAATGATCGAGCATAAACCAAAACGAATTGATACACTAATAGAGAATGAGCAACAAAAAATCAAGGAAAAACAAAGCATGAAATTAAAAGAGAATGAACAAAAACGAAGAAACAAAAAGAATGGGCAGAGCAGTTTGCTGAGTCAGTAGAGAGTTTTATTCCCGCTACACGTACACCACATTTTGATACACCATACATACACCAGTACTCATATATGGTGGGTACTACAAAATAACCACCCACTCCCACTCCCACTCTCACCCATTCGCGTGTCACTACACGCGTTCTTTGAAACCTTCGTGTTCCCTTCATTCTTGTAAAAATAGGATCAAAAACCGTTCGTTTTCTCTCTTTACTCTCGTCACTCACATCTCTTGTCACTCTCATCCTTCAATCTCTCTTCACTCTAGTCACTATTATCTCTCGTCACTCTCTTCACTCACATCTCTCTTCTGCAACTCATCGTGCTCTCTACACAAAGATTTACCAAATGCAAATGAAGATCACACAAGAAAACAATCACTGGTGAGTACATCGAAATTGAGTTCATGGTTTAGGGTTTGTTCGTCGATTTGCTTTTCGTCTAACTTTCTTCGAGTTTTGTTTGATTGCATTTGGTTTAAAGAACAATTTAACAACAATCTTTGTTTTTCGAGTAAGTTAGTGGGTCATTTGTGTACGGATATGTATAATATTTGTGCACTAAGCATGATAAAGTTTGTGCACTTTGTGTACGAGTTGTTTGCATCCCACGTTTTTGGTATTCTGACTTATTGTTTCTAAAGTTTGTGCATCTGTAGTGTATTGTACTGTTGCTATTAGGGTTTTGTTCGTCAATTTGCTTTCTGTCTAACTTTCTTTGAGTTTTGTTAGATTGCATTTGGTTTAAAGGACGATTTAACAACGATCTTTGTTTTTCGAGTAAGTTATTAAGTCATTTGTGTACGGATGTGTATAATGTTTGTGCACTAAGCATGACAAAGTTTGTGCACTTTGTGTACGAGTTGCTTGCATCCCATGTTTTTGCTATTCTGACTTCTTATCTCTAAAGTTTGTGCATCTTTGTTATAATGTTTGTGCATCTGTCATGTAATGTTTGTGCACTCTTGTTTCTGTAGTTTGGATTTATGGTCACTCATTTTTTGTTAAAAAAACTTTTGAATTAAATTTGTGATGTTAATTGTTCATTGTTGTAGACATGACTCCTCCACCATCGTACAAAGGGAAGGTTGTTGCTAAGGGCACCGGCAAAAAGGCTCTGGCATTAATAGACAACACCAGTGATGACCCCAAGAGCAGAAAGGTAATATACAACTAAACTTTATCCATTTAATCCATTTAAGTGTGTGTAACTGTCTTGACACCAAATATTGTTTTAATTTATGCAGTGCAAAATTGAGACATACTGCTCAACCAAACAATTGGCAACGGTCTGCGCAGTATTGACCCGCGAACAACGGGAAGACGTGTCAATGGGTTTTGGCCCATTTCTAGAAATAGAGGGTGGTCAAGTAGACCACCCTTTAATGCTAGTATTGGTTGACTCTTATGACCTTAATAGTCATTTTTCTTAACACTCCATCCAGGAGGGTGGATGTTAAAACAGAGCTGATCGGCGCTGCACTAGGGCTCGCATATCATGGTAAATTATGCGCACAAATTCTTTACTTACTTATCTAAATATATTTTATTTTTACAAAAAATAAAGCACACATTGATGATGATCGTGTTTCCAATCTGTTTGTGCAGGGGACCGATTCACCAAGGTTAGGCTCAAACATGTTGCGGTGCTTACCCCCTTTAAGAAGAAGACCCTCGTCCAACTTGTATCAATGGTCAAGGAGAACCCCGTTGGGCCAACTTTTCAGAGGGAATTAATGGCAGCATTAACACGCTTTCTGTGCCCAATCACTTGTCCGGTGTCAATTCCGGCATACTTGGCAGAAATTATGGATGTAGACAACCCCCAGCGTTACAATTATTACATCCACGAGTACATTGTCGACGGGATCCGACAGTACAGGAAAAACAAACTCAAAACAATCAATGGATGCTTGTATGTCTTGGAGGTATTATGTGTGCCCCTGCTTTTTCTCTTCTATTATTGATAAGTTATAATGTTCAATTGTTATGATAAAGTTTGCCCACTCTTTATATTTTGTGTGTAACTTGGCTACAATAAGTGTAAAGTTTGTACACAGTATCATATAAAGTTTGTTTATGAGGACTGTAAAGTTTGTGCACGTAATTTTTATTATGTAATGTATGTCACTAACACACTCTTCTACCTAAAGAAGGTCTTGTCCTTCCACAAAGACAAGTTTGGTCTGTTTGACCTGCTCAATGATCCACTTCCACCGTGGGTGAAGTATTGGACATATGCTCAAATGAAGGAGAAGGTGAAGCAGGAGAGGGAAAGCTCATTGGTGAGCACATTTATACATGTCTGTTTTTTGTTTTGCTTCATCTAACTTAATTACTAATGGTGCAGTTATTTACTTATATGTTAGGGAATGATGAAAATTGTTACCAGGAGGCCAAAAAAGGTTAGGGCCCATGGAGCTGACCAACAAAGAAGGAAGTGAGGGCAGGAGGCTTGTAAAGAATGTCTACAAGTGACGGAGGCTGAACAAGAAGCCAATCACGGCGCCTGCACCCGATCCCCTCGCTAAAAGTGACGCAGAAGATGCCACAATAAACGAGCATGTTTATTGTGGCATATTGCTACTCACACAACACGGCGAGCCGGTTGCGTATGAAGCAACTACACTACAACTTGATGTGCTAGTTGTAGAGGGGGACACCGTTGTTGCCGTGTTGGCCACTCCAACCAATATTGTGCACATACAAGTACTTGCAAAATGTCAATAAAGTTTGTGCATGTGTAGGCATAAAGTTTGTGCAACAATAATACTTGCTTATATTCTGCCTTAATACTGGGTGCCCCTATAATTTTTTTTGCATTGTTCTGTATAAAGTATTCAAATTTTCTGACGAATATATTTTCCATTTGCAATCCACGGGACGATGAGGACAACATTGTTAGTGAGTAATCACTGGACAATGTTGTCTAGGGGGTGGTGACAGGCATCTTGGGACAGGGTGCTGACGAAATGGTCCCCCCGTTGTTCTCCCTAGGGTCATTGACCCCAACACAACATGATGCAAAAACCATTACGCCTCCCCTGCCATCGTTTGACCTGTTGGCGTTCACGCAACACCTGGTCACCAACGAATCCAACCTCATCTCCCCCAACGTTATTCCTCTGTTGGCCATCATCACGCCCCCCGCCACTCTTACCAGATGTCTAGAAGAGCCGGTCATTATGTCGCGACCAACATTCAACCTAAAGATCGGAACGCCATATTAATCGCCAGAGAAAACTGATCTTCTGTCGCCGGTTTCCCATTTTCCTCCTCCACTTCCTCCACAAGAAGTTAACCACAATCAACTGGAGGTTATGGACGACAAGCTAGTAGATAGGATCTACCCCTGGATGCTGGATAACTGAAACGATCAAGACTCCGAGTTGGTGAACCTAGTGAACAGGCCAAATGTTTGGCTAACAAGGTATGAGTCCGAAGCTATACCGGAGTGGTACGCTTCAGACCCTAGAGCTTCGTGGATGGTGATCGTCGGCTCGAGCAGGTACCTGCAAAGACTCCGATGCTTCAGTCAGAAGGGGTTCAAGGTGTTGGTGAAAATAGGGGAGTTTGAGTCTAAGAGGTTACCTGGCCAGCTGACCCTGTTTCTATACCTGGAGGGTATCCATGATTGCTTCAATCCCACGGATATCTTTTTTGTTTAGCCTCTGGGGATCGCGGGGTGACGTCCGCTGAGGAGTGCATTACGGGGTGTGGAGACAGCTGATTAGCTTGGAGACTGGCATGGGCTGTGAGGGTCCCGTCGGGCCGCTCCGTGGGCATGGCTAATTACCAAGTAGTTGGGTTGCGTTGCGTGGGCCGATCGTGGGCCTTTCGTGGAATGGGCCTTTGAGGCCCAATCCATAACAGAAGCATAAGGGCTACGGCCCAAATTTGACACACACTAAAACGTCGTTAATTTCAGTGCGCAATCAAATAATAATTTATCAAACTAAATCAACCCCAAAAACGTAGTAAAAGGGGCTAACCTAGGTCGTCTCTCAAGGAAGCAATTAGAACCAATTGAAATTGCAATTAAAAAGGGGGGTTTGGATTGATGAACAAAAATAAAGCAAAATAAAAGTAAGTTAACAATGATAAAAAAACAATATCCTGCATACGGTGTTTCTAGATCAAGGATTAATTGTCATTGGTTCCTAATTAATTATTCATAAGGGGATGTTGTTTATTAGTTGAAATCTCTAACTAATACGCAATTCACCTAAGAGACTACGATCGTCAATCCCCTAAGCATTTATCAATATAGGAATTAAAACTAAGATCTCAGCATTAAAAACCTATATCAATTATGTTCCAATTGCACAACCTAATTAAATCTAATTAGTTTCCCAAAAAGTTCCCAAATCCTAAATCAATAAATCCTACAATCGTCAAGATCTATCAACCTAGAATTAACCCTAACCAATAACATGCGATCGCTATATTACTAATCAAGGGCGGAACAAATCATGAATAAACATTAAGCACAAGACCTCGAATTAATCCTAATCTAGAGTTACCGCATGCAAGATATTAAGAAACTACTCCTCCATGAGTGGAGGATAAAAACTCATAATAAATAAAGAATAAGAGAGTGGAAAAATAATAGAGAATTAAAGTGACAAAACCTGAATGCAATAACGGTAGAAATTCGCAAATCCTTGAAGAACTAAGAATTAAGCACTACTAACATCAACCTAAAGTGCATAAAAGAAAAGAGAAAAGTGCAGAAAATAAAAGTGGAGGCTGAGTATGAAGTTCTCTCCAAGTTGTTGAGAGAGGATATTTATTTGTAGAGGATTGGCTAAAAGTGGAAGTAATTCTCGCACTTTTGCACAGCAGTCAGTAAAATCGCGATAACTTTGGCTACCGATATCGGATTGAGGTGATTCAAATCTCCAATTAAAGCTAAGAGATAGATCTACAATTTTGTAGTTGAGGTCAAATCGAGATTCAATCTCCATCTTGGCGCAAAATCCGTGGCAAAGTCAGCATTAAAAATCCTCAGCAAATCTTTGACCAAATCTTTTTGAATTTGAATTTAATCTTGAATTTATTGGTCTCAATCTTCTCTTCAAATCTCTTTGAAATTTATATCTTATCAAATCTCCTTCAAATCCTCAATGATCCTCTTGACAATTTATTTTCTGCAATTAAAATAGAAAACTAAAAAAGAACAAAAGAAATCTACACATTAAATTCTAAGATAAAGTAGTGCTTAAAATTGCATTTTTCTCAATTTCTCACAAAAGAGGATAATGTGCAAAACATATTAATTAAGCATTAAAATTACACATTTTTAATATACAATGTTCAATTATAGAATAATAAAATAGGGTACAAAGTACACCTATCAATGACATTCTTTATCTCTGTCATGTTTTTTTGGGCAAAATATCTGTTGCGAAAAATTTAATACTTGAGTGTCATGCCATGTGATTTTAGTTTGTGTTTTTATCATGAGGTTTGGGCATGCTATCATGTAAAGTTTGTGCATTGCAAGTAATAATGTTTGTGCACTCTGATTCCAATAGTTTGTGAGTTCTCATGAGTAATGCTAGTGCATCTTAATGTATAATGTTTGTGCACAGTATCATATAAAGTTGGTATATTTCATCATATAATGTTTGTGCTTCCGTGTATTTCAGTTCATGAACTACATATGCTTCCTGTTCAACGGTTTCGATTGCTTACGCTTCAGAAAGTATTGCTATTGCATAACCTTGTACATGATGGTATACTCTGATCTTTATACTTGATTCTGATTCTGATTTGTATCTACAACTATGATTGTGGATTATTCTTAATCAAGTAGATGGAGATTTGGGACCCCTCTACTATGTATCTGAACGGGAAGACAACGTCAGAGTGGGGCAATGTAATTACCATGATATATACTTTTCAAAACACTTGTACGAGATCCAATGATTAATCTGCGTTCCATTTTTTTCTTTAATGTAGAAACAGCTCGCAAAGATGTGGAAGGATACGTTGTTGACGTCAATGCTGTCAACACAAAATGTTTTGCGAGAAAAGCTCGTTCAGATGCCCAATGAGCCTGCAAGGGTCCCAACAGCTGAGGAGTTGTCTGGCTCATAGGTCAAAGAGGTGTTCGGCCCATCCGAAGCTGCCCCTAGGCAGTGACGAAAGGGAAGGCTCCAGTCAAGCCCATAAATGGATATGAGAACGGCAGAGCTCTTTCAGGAAGGGGAAAACAAGGGAAAAAGCGTAGGAGGTGTGAAGGGGGGTGGGGGAAAAGATTTTGTAAATAGCAATTTTGTAATCAATTGTTTTGTAAGAATGCTATTGCATATATTTTCTATAGATGTAATCACTTGTGTTCAACAAATTGATTTTAATGATATAAAAGTTATATCTTTTTTTGAGTTAATGTTTGTGCATTATATTGAACAAAGTTTGTGCAATTTGGCGTATAAAGTTTATGATGTGTAATATTCATCTAAGTGTTGAGATTGTAAACATCATTGAATGAAGTTTGTGCATTTCGTCAGATAAAGTTGGTGCATTTGGCCTTATAAAGTTTGTGCACCAATTTGAATGCTCTTCTTTTGATTCTATGTTTTGTTTTTATAGATTCTATGAAAATTAATGTTTGTTTGTACCATATAACAAATAAAGATTATATGAAATAATCTTTGTTCTATTTTCATTTTTTTGAATTAATACATCATGGTTGTACATCAGTATACACAATGTGTATCTTTGCCCGTAAAGTTTGTGCTGTGTAATATTCATCTAAGTGTTAAGATTGTGAATATCATTGAATAAAGTTTGTGCACCAATTTGAATGCTCTTCTTTTGATTCTATGTTTGGTTTTACAGATTGTATGAAAATTAATGTTTGTTTGTGTCATATAACAGATAAAGATTATATGAAATAATCTTTGTTCTATTTTCATTCTTTTGAATTAATACATCATGACTGTACATCAATATACACAAAGTTTGTGTAGTTGTGCCCGTAAAGTTCGTGCTGATAGTCATATAAAGTTTGTGCATTCAGATATGCTGATTTCTCTGAGTAAAAAAAAATACCCTGTACAAACAAAATTCCACTAAAAAAAACCTTATAAATTTGTTCTAATTTCTTTCATTAAATGAGTTCAACAATGACACAAATCCACCAGGGGAATGTGGGATATAAAATTGAGGTGGGGACCCGATCGAATCTGCTTGCTGATACACTACCTCGACAGAATTTGTACCTACATGTTCCTACACAAACATTATCACTATAAATGAACAAACTTTAATAACACATGTACACAAACATTACTAATAGATCTAATAAATTAACATCATTAATGATTTACAGACCTCGGTGGACCTTTCAGTGGTTTGTTTATTCGCACTCTTCCTATAACTCCTCACACATTTATTAGTAATTGATTCTTTCCTCTTTGTACTTGGCTGGCCTTTGCATGACACATGAGGGGGGCTGCATTTGTCATTCAACGTAATTAAGCAACCATCGCCGCGACTCTCATTGACATTAGAAGATATGCTTGATAGATGTGATTGTAATCCAACCTTTACCACATCTAGTGTCCGGTCAAGTAAGCTCGTTCCCTCCTCCGTGGCTACAGCACGTTCTGCGACATTGTAAAAATGGGTGCACAGACCATTATAACTATCCTTTACTGCTTCCATCCTACTAATGTTATGGCTGTTCTTTATCGCGCTATGCCTCCGCCTAACGTTTTTGCTCTATCAGCTTAGAATGTACTTTGTCGGAATTTCTCTATCTCTTTCGACACCAAGCACCCACAAACAATGTTGGAAAATGGTCCCCCTTGACTCAAAAAGACAGCATTGACATCTAACATCTTTGGAGTCTCCATCGAACAACACATAGTACGACAACTCTCTTACCTTACCATTAACCTCAACTTCTTCCGCAATGGTGTAGGTTAATTTAGTGTATTGCTTGTCTTTAAGAAATGTGTTGCAATTTACCTTTGCTCTGAACTCATTCTGTACCTCACGATACTTATCATGTGTGTACTCTGATTGAAATTGCTTCTCAATCAAAGATGTCGTTACACATAGAATTGTCTTCTTGAAGCTAGCAACATCTAGCTCAAGCTCCTTTTGGGCCTTCGATGCAAGAGCGTTATCATATTGCTTAACAAATTGTTCCAAGCTACTCTTTGGGTTTAAGTATCCATCAAAGAATGCATGCATGCTCTCTCTCCTCATTCCAGCCCAAAATTCATTCCTAAGGTATATTGGAACCCATTTGTTACGTTCATTGTATAGACCTGATGTACATAAACATTAACATAATCAGTGCACATGGATTAGCAACAAACCATAACATAATCAGTGCACATGGATTAGCAACAAACCATAGCAAAACATGCTACACAATATTCGTGCACAAACTTTATCATGCCTAGTGCACAAACATTATAACATCTTGTGCACAAACTTTATCATGACTAGTTCACAAACAAGAATAACAAACAATATCAACAAGTGTGCATTGCCATTAATATTAGCAATGTACAAAAATTATCACATATTGTAAACAAACATTATCACAACATGTGCACCAAATTTATCTGACATAAAATCTGATTGTACCTAAAATCTGACATAAATTGTGCACATACATTGTAATATTCAGTGCACAAACTTAAATCTAAAAAATTTAACATAATTTTAACAAACATGGTAACCAAGGATTTAAAAAAATATATCGTCCAACCACTCATTGTCTTCAAGATTGTACTTTATTAAGAATCCAAACCACCAATCCTCGAAATCCTGAACAGATAATGTTTCTCACACGATGTTTTTTAGATCAGCCTTGATCTCAACATATTGCTTGCACCCTTTCAATTTTTCTAGTATCTTTTTCATAATGTGCCAAATGTCCCATTGATGCCGTGTAGCAGGCATCACAATTTCTATTGCATTCTACATCGCTTTGCATTGATCTGTCAATATACAGTTCGACTGCTTCCCTGGCATACATTTAACCTAGCATTCAAATAGCCACACAAAAGTCAATGTGTTCTTCCCCGATAGCAATGCACATACAAGCAACACAGACATCACATGGTGGTTAACACCTACAAACGAACCAAACGGCATACGATACCTATTTATGTTATACGTTGTGTCAAACGAGACCACATCACCAAAGTATTCATGAGCCTATCGGCTCCTTGCATCTGCCCAGAAAATATTTTTAATCTGGTTTTCATCGCTAACCTCAACATCGTACCAAAAGTTAGGATTTCGCACCTTTATTCTTGAAAAATATTCTATTATAGCTTTTGCATCTCCATCCTCACGTACAACATGCACCTCTCGATTAACATAATTTCTCACATCTTTTTCAATGAAGTTTAATTCCTCATGACCACCACCTTAATGAACAAGAGTTTGGTATGTCTTGTTCACTCTAACACCAGCTCTATCATTTAACTCAATCATTCGCTTTACATGCATGTTAATACTTCTGTTTTCCTTGAAAAACCTTGCTTTTGTAGGGCTCACTTCATGTGAATGTACATTAACAACACTCCTTATCACCCACAGCTCGGTGTCTCCATTTTGTACCTTTGATACAAATATCCTTGTTTCACATTTTGCCATTGAGGTTGGATTGGTCTTGCCAAATGTTGGTATTTTGGAAGTTCGACAACCTTCCCTTGTACATGACATTATTTGGTACTTAATTTGTTTATCTTTGATGAATTAGTACTCCTTATCCTCAATGTAAATCCAATCTTCTTAGCATACTTGTTGTAAAATTGTTTAATTGCCTCCAATGTGTCAAAATGCATGCCAACCTTTGGTACCTCTTCTTCCTCAATATCAACAAAACTTGTGACCTATTGGATAATGGTTGTGCATTCTATCAAATAATGTTTGTGCACGAACCCATGTAATGTTTGTGCACTCTAATCATATATCAGAATCTGCATAATACCTAACTATAGGTTAAGTATTATGCATATCAGTAATGTTTGTGCATGAGTATGTGCATGTTTATAATGTATGTGCATTAATAGTTATAAATATGAGAATGTAACTAAATGTGAACTACAGGTCATAACTCTATGTTTGTAATGTGTCAAAATGCACGTCAACCTTGTGTACCTCTTCTTCCTCAATAGCAACAGAACCTGTGACATGTTGGATAATGTTTGTGCACTCCATCAAATAATGTTTGTGCAAGAACCCATATAAAGTTTGTGTCCTCCAATATTGTATTTTGCATATCAGTATACTTAACTATAAGTTAAGTATTATGCATATCAGTGATGTTTATGCACGAGAATGTACAAATTTTGTGCACACGTGTTTATAATGTATGTGCATTTATAGTTATAAAGTTGAGAATGTAACAAACAAATGTAAACTACAGTTCATAACTCTGTGTGTAATGTTTGTGCACTGATTCATATAAAAATTGTGCACCATAATGTATAAACTTTGTGCATCACTATTATGCACGAGAATTTCACAGATCAAACGATGAACATGGAGAAACAACAAAACTCTCCATGGAAAAACAACAAAAACGCAAAAAAATTACTAATGGTTATTCAAGCATTGCTTTCGATCACCAACGAATAGGATTAGGACTATCAAAGATGGATTGTCATAGTGCTTTCGATCTTCATAATGTTTTCTACAAAAACGAGCTCACGTTTCTGTTGTTGTGGTGGTTATGGCAGATTCTCGAGCTCAGAATGCAAGTTTTGTTTGTGATATAGTTGAGAAAATCATGTTGAGTGTGTTCGTTTGTGATATTGTTGAGAAAATCGCGTGGGAGTGCGTGATTTTTTAAATAAGGAAAGTCTACTGCATTCCGTATAATTGTCATTACTTGCGTGAGTTTAAGGTGTATACAAAACATTTCTGTTTAATAAAATGACGTGGGTATGCAACAAGTGTGCAAGAGGAGGTGTGCAAGAATAATTATCCAATAAATAAATAATAAATGGAACTAACTTAGTTTAGACGAGTATAATATTGGCAAGTCTTATTCAATCTAGTTAAGCGAGAAAAAAGAAAAAACTTGTTCGCATGACATGATATATGCAATTGTGTAGTTTGTTGAGTTATTTTGTGATAGATCAACGGCTAAATGGCCCGGATGACCCTACCACCACTGCCACTTTATAATCAATAATTAGGATAGGAAGTGGACAATGCTTATCCATCTATGCCATAACTTCGAAAGTTGCAAAAGCCCCATTATTGCTTAATTTCAACAAGGATGTATGGGACAACTGCCATTATCACCCATGCCCCTCGACGCTCTCATAATGTCTTCACCTTGATAAAATGGGGTTCATGAGCACCCACCTACCATGAAAAATTCAAATTTTGAGTATTTGCTTGAATAATTGATTTTTGTGATAGACGATATCATACCTCAATTCCTTCGATCTGGAAAAGGTATTCCAAAGGGAAGAATGTGTTACCTAGTATGTGACAAAAATGTCATATATATATATATATATATACACACACACACTTACTTACGAAATATCTTTGAAGGAACGCTTAGAATACCCCTTAAATATGACAAAAATGTTCACTATACATTTGTTGCTTACTATAATTAGGGATGCAACAATGTTGTTTGTATCATTTCATTATTTTTACTTTCTTTTACAGTTTTCTCTTCATTCTCTATGTTTAAGGTGTTGACTCTCTCTTTCTCTTGGAAGGTTTACAAATAATTTATATTAAAGTGTATTTGTGAGTTGAGTTTAAGAAAAAAAGAAAAAATTTTGAAAACTTAAGAATTTATTTTTTTTTTTAAATTCAACTCACAAACATACCTTATCAATTAGCTCCATAACAACAATATTGAGAGCATATGACAAAAAGATTTAAAATTCCTATACCACTAATTTTGGATGCTCAGTATGGCTAAGTACTGTTCTAGCTAATCGATAAGGGAAAGCAACAATAATGGACAGAGCATATGCATTTTTTCTTCTTGAATCTTAGTTTATTTATTTTTGCTTTATGTCAACCTGTTCCTCGTAATTTATAAACCCACGAGGTGTACGTATTACTATAATTTAATGTTAGATGGAATTTAGTTTTGGTTTTATGCCCATTTTTTTTAAAAAGTATATGTTTACTTTTAGGGTTAATTAAGTTTTTAGCTCCGGTAAAATTAGAAAGTTTAGTTTAGTGTTTCAGTGAAATTTTTAGTCATTGTAAAATTTAGAAGTTTGGTTTTGGTCTCTGTGGATGGTTTTGGTTGACAGTGATGGCGTGACAATTAACGTCACTGACGTGGCGTGCTACGTGGCATAACCCCCCGGGTTTAAATTTTTTCATCCGTGACCCGACCCGAAGTTTGGATCCGACTCGGATTCATTTAAATTTTTTTTAAAAAAATCCCTTTCCGCAAAACCTAAATGTACCCCATTCCAGTGTTCACAACTAGCTCAACTCATAAAAATTCAAACTAAAACATGATTCTTACATCACAATCCCAGTATTTCCTGTTGCAACTGCCCCAGCAACTGCATAGCGATATCAATTGCCTCCGCCTCAACTTTATTTCTTTCAGCAATTTTTGGCAAATGCAAACCCTAGATATTCAAAACCATGAGAAACAAAGTGAAAGAAAATTGATTCAAGTCTGGGTGCCAGTCAAAGCTTCAACTGAACAACACTATGGTGGTTCACATCCACAGGGTTCGAATTGGTAGGAAGCGCCTCATAGGATTTGAGCCTCCTCACGCCAACGCTTCTCGTAACAAGTGCGTAGGTAACAAACACGACGACCACCACGAACAAGATGTGGAGGATGAAGGCGAGGTCGAGGAGCACAACGACCCTAAGCTTGGACTCGTCGAGGTCGCACTGCGTGGATCCCTCGACGCCGTTAACAACGTCGAGGAGGCGGCGGTATCGGTCAGGGATGAATGCGTCGACGTGGAGGGAGAGGCCAATTTGGAGCGTCCAGAGGCCGCGGAGGAGGATGGAGGTGGAGAGGGCGGCGTCGGCGGGGAAGAGGCGGGGGAGGTCGGCGAGGAAAAGGAAGAGGCAGAGGAAGGATGCAAGGGCAGAGAGGCGGGAGGAGAGGAGAAGGCAGTGGGCTTCGAGGGCGGAGGTCTGGAAGACGGAGAAGGAGGAGGCGGCAGAGGAGTGGAGAAGGAAGATGGCGGAGGCGAGGGCGAAGAAGAGGGAAGAATCAGAGGGAGGGAGAGAGAGGAAAGAAGGGGTGGGGTAGATTTAGGTTTTGGGGAAATGAATTTTTTTTTTAATTTTTAAATGAATCCGGGTCGGATCCAAACTTTGGGTCGGGTCGTGGGTAAAAAAATTTAAACCTGGGGGGTTATGCCACGTGGCACGCCACGTCAGCGACGTTAACTGCCACATCATCACCGTCAACCAAAACTATTCACAGGACTAAAATCAAATTTTCAAATTTTACAGGGACTAAAAATTTCACTAAGTGACTAAAACTAAACTTTTTAATTTTACATGGGCTAAAAACTTAATTAACCCTTATTTTTAAATAATAAAAAGACAAATGAGCACACATGGCCTATTAGTGCCTAGTAATGATTATTTTAAGGTGCGTCCTCATAAAAAATAAAAAGTGAAAACTTTTTGCCGCACTGCTATAATTATAAAAAAAAGAGGCCTTTTGAGTATATTTTACGTAATAGTAATATTTTTAGTTTAGATTAGATCTAGTTTTTTAGGATGGATCCTCGTGGCTTACAAATTCTCACGTGTTTAAAAGACAAATGAACTCACATGCCTTTCTTTTAGATTTTCGCTTCATTTTACTTTCCCGTCCCTCCATTGATTAAACTAATGGCAAGTTGGTAAAATTAAAATGTACAACATCGATTGTAATCATATAGATGCCGCTTTTAGATGTGCACTTTTAGATGTGGTTTTTAATAAATGTATTTTGTACCGGACCTAAGTAAATAAAGGCCCAAATAGAAATTGGTCTAATTAGTAGAAGCCAATAACAGTATAAATAGGAGGTTTGTGTTGTGAAGAGGGTATGGAAAATGACATTGGTTTTATCCTACCTCTCTCTTAAGATATTCTTTTATCTAGTTTTCCATCACTATCCATTTCCTTGTAATTCAAACACCACAAATGCAGAAAATACCACAATTATCTCTATTATTTTCATAATTCAATCCATTAAAAATTCACTTCGTTACAAATGGCGCTTTCATTGACCCCCATGCTTACCATCCATGGTGGCCAACACAACTCATTTTCAACACCGGAAAATTAAAAAAATGCAGAAAAATTGGAAGAGAAAATTTCACTGTTCAACGGAGGAGATGCCTATTGGTGGATCCTTTGCGTGTTAAGGTTTTGGAACGCCAAAGGAACGTCGGAGTTACAGAGGTTGCTGAAGGTTTCAGACAGATGCGATGGCTCAAGTTGTGGCGGAGGCACAATCCGACAGCAGATTGGATGACCTTCGAGGTAGCGTTCCTGCACTGTTACCAGCCAGATTTTAGATCAATTTTGCCAGAAATTGCTCAAACTGAAGTTGCAGAGTGGAAAATTGATTGGGAAGAAATGATAGAAAAATTTAGATCAGAAGTACAGAGCAATTCAGGGAACAATCTACCAGAATCAGAAGTAGAAATGAAATCAATACCAACAGCTCAAGAAGTAGAAAATTCAGATCCAGAATCAGTGAAAGAGCTACCAGAATCAGAAGACAAAATTCCAGAAAATGCAAAGACAAAAGTTCAAAGCAATCAAGAGGAAACAAACAATGCAACAACAGCTTAGGAATCCAAACATTCAGTTCCAGAATTGAAGCTATCAGATCCACTAATTCATGCAGAACCAGATGAAAATGCAGAGATTAAAGCATTCAGAGAGAAACCGTTATCGGAGCCACCAGATCGGAAGGCTGCGACGGTGATGGCGCCACAGGAAGACCAACAAAATCAAGAACCTCAGGGAGCAGCAGTTGGCGAAAAGGCAGTGGTCCTTGCCAGAGACGAGGAGGCAGAGGCCGACGATGGCAGCAAGGAGCTCTTCGTGCAACTACCTTCGGTTCGCTCTGCAAGTTTCCGGAGCCCCGCAGAGAGCGGAAGGGAGGACGAACGACAGATTCCCCGACCGGAGCCACCAGATCCGTACAGTGGAGACAACATCATGGTGGCGCAAGCAATCGCGTCAAGGGCGAAGGTGTTGTTGCCTGCCGCAGGACAGAAGGATGGACAGTGGACGCCACCACCAAAACCGCCAGAAGTGAGCATGAAGGAGACAAGGAGTGGGTGGACACCACGGGATGCAGATCGGGGCTCAACGCGGTGGGAGTGGGCACGGTGGCTAGCGAGACGCATGGTGGCGAGCAAGGAGGCCAGACTCGGGAGGGTGGGCCACACGGCGTCACGGGCTCTTGTGGAGGGAACAACGACGGCAGCGACATCGCTGGACGAGGTGCAGGAGCTAGCGGCGGACATGCACGGCGAGTCACCCACTGACATCACCAGTGGCTCTCGTGGGCATGACGGTGGGTGGCTTGAGTTGCAGGCGGCGAAGGAGCGGGGACTTGCAAGGAAGCTAGCCACCGAGGTTCTTCTAGCGGCGGGGGTAAGCAACGATAGTGGGTGGGCGCAAGGAGAGGGAAAGGGGGCATCGGGGGCGGTAACCGGCAAGGAAGCGCGAGCACGAAGGAGAGGGGCTGCCGTCGCGCCGTTGGTTTTGACGGGGCGAGAAGTCGAGATGGCGTTTGTGGGTGGGAGCATAGCTGAGAGGGCGCACGTGATGGTGGCGGCCATCGCCACTTTAGTTGTGATGGGGAGGGAGGCCATTGTAGCCATGAAGCCATGGGAGCAGCTACCAACAATGAAGTGTGAGGCTGCTGGAGAAGAGAAGGAAACAATTGGGGTTCTCCTGGGTCATGCACAACCCGTTTGGGTGCAAGTGGGCCAAGCCCAATGCGGTTTTTGGACTTTGATGATTGGGAACCACTCAACAAAAATGAGTTCCAGGGGGTGGGCTGTTACAAAAAGGGAATTTTTTTATGAAATTTCCAGAGTTTGGCCCAATTGATGAAGACAATTTTAGCAATTTACAATTTATGCAGTGGGATCCTGGAGAAAATATTTTTTATTTTTGGACCTTGAGGACAAGGTCCATTTTTAAAGGATGGGGTATTGTAACGGACCTAAGTAAATAAATGGCCAAATAGAAATTGGTCCAATTAGTAGAAGCCAATAATAGTATAAATAGGAGGTTTGTGTTGTAAAGAGGATATGGAAAATGACATTGGTTTTATCATACCTCTCTCTCTTAAGATATTCTTCTCTCTAGTTTTCCATCACTATCCATTTCCTTGTAATTCAAACACCACAAATGCAGAAAATGCCACAATTATCTCTATTATTTCCATAATTCAATCCATTACAAATTCACTTCATTACAATAGATTAAAAAATAAATAATTTTCACAAATTAAAAAAAAAATCAAATGTGTAGACTAAATTATTATTTAATTAATGAGAGAGAATGTTATGAAAAATTACAATAAAATTAATATAACAATAAAAAATTGATAATAAATAAAGATATAATTAAAAGAATAATAATTTAACAATTAATTCTAAACAAAGTTTTGAATAAAAGATGATTTGTGACATTTAAGGAGATAATAATTAAGAGTAATCTTAACCAAGGATGTGAATTAGATAATCAAAAGGAGTAATGATTTTTGCACATCTTGTTGAAAAGGGGAGAGAGAGAATGATGGGAAGCCTCATCTCTTCTAAGTAAGTGGCAATTTGTTAATTGGCAATTGGCAGAGACATTCGCTGATAGAACCAACCAGCCATTTCCAAACTTCAATGCACACCATTCTAATCCTACTATCATATTCTAATAATTTTGTTGTATTTATATAGCTACTTCTGCTGCTGCTTTTCTCCAACATCTTCTTCTTACTTCCCCACATTCATTCCTTCATTCACCCTCTATTTTCTTTTCTCGTCTCTCTGTTCTGCACAAGTTAGTCTCTTCCCTCATTCTTCTCTTATTCTTGCTTTGTGCTTATTTCGTAGATCACATAGCTAGTGTAGATATGTATGTATATGTGATGACCTGAGTTAGTTAGGACTGTTTTGGTTTGTTATTTTCTGTTATAACAGTTATGTTTGTTAAGTTAGTTATTCCATTCTGAAAGTGTACAATGCACTGTCTATAAAACTCTCCTGTAATAAGCTCAGAATTCATGCAATGAGAATCAACCAACCATTCTCTCATCTCTCTTATTCTCTCTGCAACTCTCTCCATGAATGCTGCATTGAGCTTGATGAATTCACCCACCATCTGATCCTAGTCTCCGTTTTCAAGTCCAAAATGTTTTGTTTTTGGGTTAAGTGTCAGCTTAATTTTTGAAAGTATAAATGAATTTCTTGATATTTCAAAATGTTGTGCTATGGTGACAATATTTTAAAATTTTAACAATTAAGTTGACACTGTTTTTTTAGGGACTATTTAGGCCAACAAAACATTTTTTAAAGACCTTTTGTACATAACCCTTTGTTTTGTATTTTTCATGTATTTGTTTACGAAGTGTGTTATTTAAACTTGTTTTATGTTAGACATCATGTTGACTCATTCATCATCCACCAATAAATATGATTTTAACAGAATTAACATTCCATTTAATCTTATCCAATCATGTTTCATTTAAAATAAATACAAATAACATTTCTATTTCTTTTATTTATTTAATTATTTAAGTGCCATAGATACAGAGTCAAAGTCACGTGCTTTCAACCGTTAGTGTGATAGATATGGTGTGTGATCTAATTATACAGAGCGTGGTTTGTGAGTTGTTGCAGGTGTGGGTTATGGAGCAAATTCTGCTACATGGGACTCTCCACACCACCATCTATGTAGCAGCTTTTTAACCCAGGTTAGGTTTGCTTCCCCTGTTCACTCTTCAATCTAGTTTATGACTTTCAACTTTTTGGTCTTTTCTTTCCAATTTTAAGACTTTGCTGGTTATGTTTATCATGTACATTATTACATTATCATTGACTCTTGCACTTAATGCTAATGCTACATTGTTGTTATCCACCCAGATAGTGCATAACATCGAGGAGACAGTTGGAATTGGCAGAGGAGTCACAAGACTCTACGCAACCATTGATCTGGAGAAAGCAAGAGTGGGAAGGACCAAGGTGATAGAGAAAGAGCACAACAATCCAAGATGGAATGAGTCCTTCCACATATACTGCGCCCACATGGCATCAAACATCATATTCACTGTCAAAGACGGCAATCCAATCGGTGCGACTCTAATTGGAAGAGCATACGTGCCTATTCAAGATGTCTTGGACGGTGAAGAAGTCGATCAGTGGGTCGAAATACTAGATCCCCAGAAGAAACCAATACGTGGAGGTTCAAAGATCCATGTGAAGCTCCAATTCTTCGATGTTGCGAAAGACAAGAACTGGGCTCAAGGTGTTAGGAGTCCTAAATTTCCTGGAGTGCCTTTCACTTACTTCTCGCAGAGGAACAGTTGCAAGGTATCTCTATACCAAGATGCAAATGTGCCTGTTGAATTTGTCCCTAAGATTCCACTTTCTGGAGGGCAGAATTACTAGCCTCATAGGTGTTAGAGCATGTGTTTGATGCCATCACAAAGGCCAGGCACTTGATATACATCACTGTCTGGTCTATCTACACTGAGATCTTACTTGTGCGGGATTCTAGGAGGCCTAAACCCGGAGCAGATATGACGCTCGACGAGCTTCTTAAAAAGAAGGCGAACCAAGGTGTCCGCGTCCTAATGCTAGTTTGGGATGATAGGACCTCAGTTCCATTATTGACAAATGATGGCTTTAGCCACACATGACCAAGAAACTGGGGATTACTTTAGGGACACTGCTGTACATTGTGTGTTATGTCCCCAACCCCGTAATCCTAATAATGGCGGGAGCATCATTCAGGATATTCAGGTAGGTACCATGTTCACTCATCACCAGAAGATTGTGGTAGTGGATAGTGAGTTGCCCAGTGGAAATTCAGGTTTGAGAAGGATTGTGAGCTTTGTTGGGGGTATTGATCTCTGTGATGGAAGGTATGACACTCAATTCCATTCACTTTTCAGAACATTGGACACAACACACCATGATGATTTCTACCAGCCTAATTTTCGTGGTTCCTCAATCATAAAAGGGGGTCCCAGGGAGCCATGGCATGACATCCACTCCAAGCTTGAAGGGCCTATTGCTTGGGATGTTCTATTCAACTTTGAGCAGAGATGGAGGAAGCAAGGCGGGAAGGACTTGCTCGTTCCGCTGCGAGAGATCGAAGATGTCATCATTCCCCCTTCCCCGGTAACATAACCTGATGATCACGAGACATGGAATGTTCAGTTGTTCCGATCCATCGATGGAGGGGCCGCTTTCGGGTTCCCTGAGACCCCTGAAGATGCTGCCCGAGCAGGGCTTGTTAGTGGGAAAGATAACATAATAGATAGAAGCATTCAAGATGCTTACATCAATGCTATTAGGCGTGCAAAGAACTTCATCTACATTGAGAATCAGTACTTCCTGGGAAGCTGTTTCGGTTGGAGTCCTGATGGAATCAAGCCTGAAGACATTGGTGCCCTGCATCTGATCCCGAAGGAGCTTTCGCTTAAGATTGTTAGCAAGACCGAAGCAGGGGAGAGGTTTGCCGTGTACATTGTGGTTCCGATGTGGCCGGAGGGTTATCCGGAGAGTGCTTCGGTTCAAGCCATGTTGGACTGGCAGAGGAGGACGATGGACATGATGTGCAAGGATGTTGTTGAGACACTCAATGCCAAGGGGATTGAGGAAGATCCTCGCAACTATTTGACATTCTTCTGCCTTGGCAACAGCGAAGTGAAGAAGCCAGGAGAGTATGAGGCTCCAGAAAGACCAAATGACGATACTGATTATATGAGAGCTCAAGAGGCCCCGCACTTCATGATTTATGTGCATGCCAAGATGATGATTGGTAAGTCAAAAAAAATCAGTAGTTATTCAATCATAAAGTTAAGGCAGTGTTTTCCATAGAAAGTATTACTTTGATGATAGAATTTCATTTTAAGTGATGAAACTGTCTTAAATTCTTAATTGGTTTTTTTGTGGCAGTTGATGATGTAATTGGATCAGCAAACATAAACTAGAGATCAATGGATGGAGCCAGAGACTCAGAGATTGCAATGGGAGCATACCAACCTTATCATCTTGCTTCTAGGGAGCCAGCAAGGGGACAGATCCATGGCTTCCTCATGTCACTGTGGTACGAACACCTTGGCATGCTTCGAGACTCATTCCTCCACCCTGAGAGCGAAAAGTGCATCAGTACTATGAACCAAGTTGTTGACAAGTACTGCGAACTTTACTCTAGCGAGTCATTCGAGCATGACCTTCCTAGCCACTTCCTCCGCTACCCTATCGGGGTTTCCTATGAGGGAACTGTGACAGAGCTGCCAAGTTTTGAGTTCTTCGCTGACACAAAGGGTCATGTTCTTGGAGACAAAGCCGGCTACATGCCCCCTATCCTTACTACTTAGTTAACAAGGTGTTTCGAAGAAAAGATCATTGAATTCATGGGTGAAGACACGAGAAGAAATCCATGCTCTAATGAAGATACGACTGCTATTATATTTGAAGGGATCCTTTAGCTCGACACTGGATAACAATTCCAACATGTGCCAACTATCTTTTCTCTCTCCTTGTCTGGCTTTTATTTTCTTTATGGTTTTTTTACGCTTTTTTTTTTATAGTTTGTTTCCTCTGTTTTAACATATTCATATGGTTTGCCTTGCACATATGTGAGAATCTCTCCCATTATTTCTTATTTGTCTTGCACGTATGGTTTCTCTCTACATTAATGAATACACACTACCTATGTTTGTAAAAAAAAAATTGTTAAAATGAATAACTTTGATGGTATAATACGTTAGAAAAAATATATAATCTCTTCTAACTCTCTCTCTATATATAAATAAATAAAAGTGAATGTCTATGAATAAAATTTCAACATAAAAAAATAAATCCATAGAACTACTATTCAAGATTAACCTCCCCTTGTAAAGACCTACGAAATCCTCAAAAAAGTCAATATTTTCTAGAAATGATATTATTCAATTTCTTTAAATAGTTATATAATATATAAATTATAGAAAGGCTTTAACCAAGGATATGAATTAGATAATCAAAAGGAGTAATGATTTTTACACACCTTTCTTGAAAGGAGGGAGAGGGAGAGAGAGAGAGAGAGAGAGAGAGAGAGAGAGAGCGATGGGAAAAGGCTAATCTCTTCTTTATAAGTGGCATTTTGTCAATTGGCAATTGGCAGACACATTCCCTGAAAGAACCAGCCATTCCCCAACTTGAATGCACACTATTCCTATCACACTAATAATTTTGGTGTATTTATATAGCTACTTCAGCTACTTCTCTCCAACATCTTCTTCGTACTTTCTTACTTTCCCACATTCATTCATTCACTCACCCACCCACCCACCCACCTCTTTTCTTTTCTCATCTATCTGTTCTGTTCTGTTTTGCACAAGTTAGTCTCTTCCCTATTCTCCTCTTCTTTTTCTTTGTATACCCTCGATTTGTGCTTTGAATTCGGGTTCAATCAGCTGCGATCCGATCTTAGTCTTTGTTTTCAAGTTTAAAAAAAGTCTTTTTTTTTCCTTCCTTCTTACGTATTTGTTTATTTATGTGTGATAGATGAGATGCAGAGTCAAAGTCATGTGCTTTCAACCGTTTTTCAGTGTGTGATCTAATTATACATAGCGTGGTTTCTGTGAATTTCAGGTGTGAGTGAGTGATGGCGCAAATTCTGCTACATGGGACTCTCCACGCCACCGTCTATGAGGTCGACAAGCTCAAGACCAGTGGTAGCAACTTCTTAACCGGGGTTAGGTTTGCTTCCCCTGTTTCTCTACAATCTGTTTCTGTTGACTTTCAACATTTTGTTCTTGTCCTTTTCAAGTGTGTTTTGCAAAATCTAATCAGCCAAGAAATATGTGGATAAGGGCTGTGCTTTGCTTTAAAGGATAAGGCTCATCAGGGGTTTCTTACTTTCTTTGATTGCATTGATTGATTGATTGATATATAAGAGATGGTGTCTGCTCTATGCTTTTTTTCCTTCTGTAAGGCTTGTTTTATTATTATAGGATAAAGGCATGCCCAAGTTTCAGCTAGAAAGTTCATAGTACTACTTATCCCAGCATACAGATGACGTGTTTGTTTGTTTTTCTAAATTTTATATATTTGTGATAATGGTATCCACGGTGGTAAAATACTTAATGAAAAAAAAAATGTTAAAAAAAAGTGTGTTTAGTACCTCTGAATTTTAGGGGAGTAAATCTTCACTTTAGATCTTAGAGTTGGTAGTAACGGTTATATTAATTTTTAAATTATGAAAATGTATTTTTTTATTTTATTTTTAAAGTTATTAAAAGTTGATCAAATTAGTTACTATGAAAAATCAACTTGACTAATATCGAAAGATTAATTTAATCAATTTTTTACTTCTTGAAAGACTAAGGAGTGCATTTCCATAATTTAAAAACTAATATGGTTGGTGTTGCCCTCTCCAAAAAAACTAAAGGTTTATTGTTAATCAAAATGATTCATCTGTTTGGAGGAAATATTGTGATTTCAACATATGTTGTAACATTTTTCTTTATTTAGTACTGCCAATTGCATTGCTTTTGAGTACCTAATCCTCTCCTCTTTTTTTAAATTATATTTGTTTAATTTCTATATGTTTAAGGCCTCATTTTCAACTAGATTATATATTAATGATATTAATACAGTATTTTACTACTACAAATGTTGAATCCTTGATTTTAAGCTTGAATGGATAGTTACTACAGTCAATGCTTCTGGGTTCATACCTTGATTACAAATTGTAACTTAGCTGACTCCTTAGCATGAATTAGTAATATGTGTATTATGCATATCTTCAATGTAAAATAACCTTTTCTTCATTAATCTGCTGGTTTTTCGCCTCAATAATCTTTACTTTGGTTATGTTTATCATGTATTCCGCATATGCTATATTTATCCAATAAGAGAAAAGAATACATTATCATTGCAACCTTTCTTTTCCTTGTACATTACATTATCGTTGAGTTTTGTAATGTTGATTCCATTTTACATTGTCCGAATGTAGCTGGTGCATAACATCGAGGAGAAAGTTGGTTTTGGCAAAGGAGTGACAAAACTCTATGCAACCATTGATCTGGAGAAAGCACGAGTGGGAAGAACCAGGATCATAGAGAAAGAGCAGACCAATCCCAGATGGTACGAGTCTTTCCACATATACTGCGCGCACTTGGCATCAAACATCATATTCACCGTCAAAGATGATAACCCCATTGGTGCAACTCTAATTGGAAGAGCATACGTGCCTGTTCATGATGTCTTGGATGGCGAGGAGGTAGATCGATGGGTCGAAATATTGGATGAGAATAAAAACCCAATACATGGAGGTTCAAAGATCCATGTGAAGCTCCAATTCTTCGATGTTGCGAAAGACAGAAACTGGGCTCTAGGTGTGAGGAGTCCTAAATTCCCTGGAGTGCCTTACACTTTCTTCTCACAGAGGAAAGGCTGCAAGGTATCTCTTTACCAAGATGCACACGTGCCAGATGAATTTGTCCCCAAGATTCCACTTTCCGGGGGGCAGAAATATCAGCCTCATCGGTGTTGGGAGGATGTGTTTGATGCCATCACAAAGGCAAGGCACTTGATATACATCACCGGTTGGTCTGTCTACACTGAGATCTCCCTTGTGAGAGATTCTAGGAGGCCTAAACCGGGAGGAGACTCAACACTCGGCGAACTTCTTAAAAAGAAGGCCAACGAAGGAGTTCGCGTCTTAATGCTTGTTTGGGATGATAGGACCTCAGTTCCATTACTGAAAAAAGATGGTCTCATGGCCACACACGACCAAGAGACCGAGGATTACTTCAGGGGCACCGAGGTGAATTGTGTGTTATGCCCCCGCAATCCTGATGATGGTGGGAGCATTATTCAGGATATTGAGGTAGGTACAATGTTCACTCATCACCAGAAGATTGTGGTAGTGGATAGTGAGGTTCCTGGTAGAGGATCAGGTTTGAGGAGAATAGTGAGCTTTGTTGGGGGTATTGATCTCTGTGATGGAAGGTATGACACTCAATTCCATTCACTTTTCAGAACATTAGACACAGCACACCACGACGATTTCCATCAGCCTAACTTCGCTGGTGCCACAATCACAAAAGGGGGTCCCAGGGAGCCATGGCATGACATCCACTCCAAGCTTGAAGGGCCTATTGCTTGGGATGTTCTATTCAACTTTGAGCAGAGATGGAGGAAGCAAGGCGGGAAGGACTTGCTCGTTCCGCTGCGAGAGATCGAAGATGTCATCATTCCCCCTTCCCCGGTAACATACCCTGATGATCACGAGACATGGAATGTTCAGTTGTTCCGATCCATCGATGGAGGGGCCGCTTTCGGGTTCCCTGAGACCCCTGAAGATGCTGCCCGAGCAGGGCTTGTTAGTGGGAAAGATAACATAATAGATAGGAGCATTCAAGATGCTTACATCAATGCTATTAGGCGTGCAAAGAACTTCATCTACATTGAGAATCAGTACTTCCTGGGAAGCTGTTTCGGTTGGAGTCCTGATGGAATCAAGCCTGAAGACATTGGTGCCCTGCATCTGATCCCGAAGGAGCTTTCGCTTAAGATTGTTAGCAAGATCGAAGCAGGGGAGAGGTTTGCCGTGTACATTGTGGTTCCGATGTGGCCGGAGGGTTATCCGGAGAGTGCTTCGGTTCAAGCCATATTGGACTGGCAGAGGAGGACGATGGATATGATGTACAAGGATGTTGTTGAGGCACTCAATGCCAAGGGGATTGAGAAAGATCCTCGCAACTATTTGACATTCTTCTGCCTTGGCAACAGGGAGGTGAAGAAGCCAGGAGAGTATGAGGCTCTAGAGAGACCAGATGATGGTACTGATTATATGAGAGCTCAAGAGGCCCGACGCTTCATGATTTATGTGCATGCCAAGATGATGATTGGTAAGTCAAAATATTAATACTGCCATCCAATTGTACAATGTTATATATATATGTGTGTGTGTGTATGATAATTTTGAGGTACTTAGTGTGAGAGGCAAACTATTTTTGCTAATGTGATGTAGCAGCAGCAGATAGCAGATGATTGATATCACATCAAAATTAAAATCAATCCATTTTATAAAATCAATCTTTAATTTGTTTTTTCTTTGTTTTCTGTGGCAGTTGATGATGAATACATAATAATTGGATCAGCAAACATAAACCAGAGATCAATGGATGGAGCCAGAGACTCAGAGATTGCAATGGGAGCATACCAACCCTATCATCTTGCTGCTAGGGAGCCAGCAAGGGGACAAATCCATGGCTTCCGCATGTCACTGTGGTACGAACACCTTGGCATGCTTCGAGATTCATTCCTCCACCCTGAGAGCGAAGAGTGCATCAAGACTGTGAACCAGGTTGCTGACAAGTACTGGGACCTCTACTCTAGTGAGTCACTCGAGCATGACCTTCCCGGCCACCTCCTTCGCTATCCTATTGGGGTTTCCGGTGACGGAACGGTTACGGAATTGCCAGGCTTAGAGTTCTTTCCTGACACCAAGGGTCGTGTTCTCGGAGGCAAAGTTGACTACATGCCCCCTATCCTTACTACTTAGTTCATTTTGTGCTTTTGTTTGTGTAGTGTACTTGTGTTGTTGTGGTGATGTTTTTAGAGTGAGTAATAAGTTTTGTAATGTCTGTGATGGTCCTTCTGAGATGTTTATTTATTTTTTATTTTTTTTGAAGATGGACTGCCAGATGTTAACAATTTGATGATGTGGTTGTTGCTGCTGGCATGTGTATGACTTAAGCTATATATAATCGATGATGTCTATGTATTCTACCTAGTTTCTCTGTGTATTCACTTTAATTAATAAAATCTCATATTCAGTGTTATTTTTGTTTTGAAAAATACAATTACAATTAATGATGCGACAAGTAGCTCTCTGTACTGGAACATGTTAGACTTGAATAACAACAATCCATCCTTTGAAGTGGTTTGATTCTATTGGATATGGTTACCCTGTGTGGTGAGATGGCAGGACTGTTACCATAAAAAATTCCAGACACCAAACATACAACAAAGTAATGATTGGTATGATTCGTGTGTGAACTTGAAGGTCTGGATGTTGGGGAAGTCTATTATTACTATCTAGATACTAGATATTCTAAGTGGAGTCTTTTCATTTGCTGATGCCTTTCAAATACGAGGGAAAACATAATAGCGCAACACGTGTAGTGAATATTTTATTTTTCTTTTTCGGTTTGTGAAGATGACCTTTGATTATTTTTCTTGTTTAATCCGATATATATATATATATATATATATATATCAATACATATTATTTATACATTAAGTGTCATCTCTCGCACATAATATACAACTTTGACCGTGACCCCACACCTAGTAACAGAACAAACCCAACCCAAACCGCAACCGCATTCATCCTTTGGTCTCTTGTATTTCCCTGATCCTCTCCATCCAACTTGTCTGTTATAAAAGCAAAATCCAAACCGAACACAACAAGAAGTTGAAGTTACACTTACACCGCCCAACCTCAAATCCATCCTCCTTTCTCACTCTCTCTTCCATCACACTCGTACGTGAGAAAAAACAAAAGTACAAAAGATTTTTAAATTTCCAAGGCAATCAATATAAAAATGTATATCCTTAAAATTTAAAATTCTTACATTTTTAATTTAAAAAATGTCATTTTTACTTATTTAACAAGTGTCTTAATGACTTTTACTAAAAAAATCTAACAAATAGGAATAGACCTTACTTATTTAGTGCCTTTGAATACATCATCCTTTTTTATATTCTCTTTTCTTTAATTTTAACTATTTTAGTACCTCTTTAATTTATTTTAAATACGTTGAATCAGTAAAAAAAAATGGTAAAAATATATTCAGATACACTAAGACTTCGTTATATTAAAATAAACAAATGGTTAGTTAATTTAAAAGGAAGGTAGGAGGGAACCAAATATCTGTGTCATATAAGAGAAATCTAGATACTCTCTCATACCCAACAACCAATTAACTGCTGCCATTCCTTTTCTTTTCTCCAATTGCCACACTATCCCATCCCATCCCACAATTCAAACAACTTTCCATATTATTCTTTTTCTTTTTCCATTTTATATAAATTTTCCAACAGCACCTACCCGTGAAGCTTCGCTATCACCTTCACATTTCACACACAAAATCACTTCCTCACCCACCTCTATTTATTTGCTTCACACCTCTTCCATCTTTGGTCAACCCAAAGTCCTCTGTTTTTTCTCATTCCCCTGCACCTCCCCTGTTTCTTCTAACTCAATGGCTTCTATCTCACAGAGTCTTGTTTTCACCACAGCCATGGTTTTGTCAAGCACCGTGATTTATCTCGCTTTCTCAAGGCAAAAGACCACCCAATCATTTAAGATTCATGGGGATTCCGATTCTCGGGAACCTAACAAGCAAATGTTACGCTCTTGCTTGTGTTCAGGTAAAAAAATCAGTTCCCCTGCTTTTGTGGGTTCATTTTCCTCACCTAACTTTCTCGAGAATGATTTCTTACTGTGTGGTGTTTTTCTTGTGCTGAATTTTCAGATGAGAAGAAAAGGGAAAGGAAGATGAGCAAGAAGAAGAAGAGGGTTAAATTCGCGGATAATGTGAAGGAGCGAATAGAGAAGGGTGAGAAGCTAATAAGGGAAGAACAGAGGAAGCAAAACAGAGTATCTAGCAATTGCAGACATGAAAATCCGGAAATACGTGGAATGCCAGCGAACAGAATCGCTTTGTATAACGGAATTTTGAGGGACAGAACGCATAGGATGGAGTGCTCTTACTGATGGATGATGATGATCACGCAGGGGAGACAGCGATTGTTCAGGAAATTTGATGAACCTGTCTATTTCCTCTCTCTCTCCTCTGTTTTTATTTTTTGGTTATCTTCCTTGAATATTTCAAATTTAGTTCTGTGGTGAGGGTGTTAACCAAAAAAAGAAAAAAGAGAATATTAAAGAAAATCTTAGAGCATTCATGTGGTTGTAGATACATACTTGACTTTGTCCCACTCATGGTTTTTATTTGAGTTAGAAAAAAAAAATATTGGGCCGAGTTTTTGTTTTCTTTCCCACTTGCTTCCCCCTGCCGTAATGAAATAGAAAGTTCTATTTGTTGTTTGATTCTAATTCTAATTCTAATGTTTATTTTTCAAAGGTGGATACATCTTCTTTTAGTCATAGTTGTACTGTAAATTTTTTGTGTAATAATAATTATAATAATAATATCAAACAAATGAGTATTATAACTAGAAGGTACCCATAAAATAAAAAACTAGACGGTAGAAACGCTTTAAATATGCAATAATTATTTATAAGCAACTGAAAATTTTAGATTTTTGTCCATATATTTATACAATTTGCTTACCAAAAAAAATATCTATACAATTTTAAAGGTAATTATTTAAATTATTTAAATATAATCTGCTTAAAGTTATGAAATCACATTTAATAGACTAAATGAATCATAAACTTAGCGGGGGAAAATTATAGGCATACTTTATTTTTGGTAATGCCATAATCTATTTGTAGTTTACAGATTGTTCTTTTGGTTTGACAGTAATTAAAAATTTGTTGTTTTGTCCATTCATTATTTGTTGCTTTAAATGTTTTATTTCAGAGTTCAAACTAGTCATTTTCATCATCCATCGTTCACTGTATTCGCCATTAAATTAAAACTGGTAATGTGAAAAAGAGAAATGAGTCATGTGCATAAAGTAACACTTTTTAGATTGTTTAATGGACAAAGTAGATTATCATTAACGTGACTTACCCTCATTATATATATACGTTATACGTGTGCCCGTGTGGTGCAACAATTTGAAACCCACTAGTACTACGTATCAATTACGAAAAATCAATATCATGCAATGTACACGTTTTATTCAATATTGCAGTTACAAGGGATGGATGTAAACCATCCGATGGATACGGTAACACGTGATGGATGTAAACCAAGGGAAAAGAAATGGACCGCATATAACTAACAAATTAATTAAACTGGAGACATGAACCCTATTCAATGTTGTTAGACCACAATATTTGTCAAGAAAGGGCAAAAAATCCGACCAATCCCCCTTAAGATGCAATAGGGATGGATACTTCACACGCTGTAATTTAACTGCAGCCCGTCAAATGCGCCTAACCAATTATAATTTTAAGACCAAAATTGGCACAGGTGGCATTGCCAGATTAGAATACAGGGAGTACATTTCAGGAAAAGAGTGGGGACATTTTTTTTTTGTTCATGAACGAACTACCGAAGCATATCCCATTTCTGATGCAATGAAACATCAATCATATCATCGTCTAGATTTTCGTCTACCCAACTACTTCGAACGATTTAGATGAATTGGGATAACTCGTGATTCTTATCTTGTGTAAGTCACATGAACTCTTGAGATAATGTCATATGTTAATCTGATCGATGCTCTAACAAGGGTAGTATTTATAAAATCATTCTAACATTTTAGTCAATATATGAATGATATGAAGTGATAATAGTCTTGAGACATATTTTATGGAGTAAAAAAAATCACTTTTTTATAGTTCTAAATGTGGACGCTTATGATTTTGTAACGTTCATAAGATTTATAAGAATTTATGTCAGATTCTATAACACTCATAAATCTTATAAAAACTTTTTTCGAATTCTGTAACGCTCATAAATCTTATGTAAAATTATGTCAGATTCTGTAACGCTTATAGGTTCACAAGTGATTAAGTCAGACAAAGATGTGATATGGTTTAATATCTTGTTCAGGTCATGTTGTCATATATATTAGACGTCTTAATCAGATTTAGTGGTTAATTATTAAAAAAGAAGTTACAATTTTTTTATAAATTGTTTTTAAAAACTTAAATGTATTTATTCTTACTATTAATTGCTACTTTTAAGAATTATGATGTATGCAATTAAAGTGAAAACCGCACTTAAAAAAAATCCTTTCTACTAAATAGAAGGCAGGTTCACATCCAGAAACTTTAGGTTAAGAAAACTTAGATCACTAGTGCAGGTCAGCAATGGGATGCGTGTCTTCAATCTATACAAGTGTGAACCGTTCCACTGGATTTTAAGACAAATGGATGGTCTACTAACTTAGTCCTGCACCAAGATATGTGTCTACGTTTTTCATTTTTTAAATTTGATCATAACAAAATGAATAAAAATTGATTGTATGCTTGCCCAATTTTTTAAGAGGAGTTTAACGTCCAACTCCGTCATTAAACTATTTTTCATATTATTTAATTTTCTTTTTGAACTTGTCTGTTGGTAAACACAGACTTTATCTGAAGGTAAGAATATTCCTCCAAAGTCTATAAAGAGAGATGTCAATATAAACAGTATCATAGTTTAAAGTGGCTTATGATTTTAAACAGTTATTAAGAAATTGATTATGACCAGGAGTCTTCATTAGAGTTTGCTAAATTAGAAATCATAGCAATGAATTGTCGTCGCTGAAATTTCGTTTTTGCTTATGAAACTTTTGATTTTGTCCGACTTCCAAGCTTTGATTATTTTTCTCGCCCCGCAGCTGTTGCCATGCGTAGGCATATAGTAGTATTTATTATTTTCCTTATGACTCTTAGAAAAGTCAAGCATTAACGTGTTGACCATATATTTAGATCCATTGATGGAATGGAAGTCTCAAGTTTCTGCTCCTCACAACCACAAATTTCAAATAAATACGTCTCCTACATCAAAGAAAATATAATACTACTATCAAAGATTTAATTTTTTATGTTTTTTTATTTTTCAAAAATTTGAAAGATTAATATGAGTGGCGCATAATAATATGGGTCGGGTCTGATGGGTCATCATTAATTTATGGGCTTCTTCAGCTATGGGCTGGACAGTTTAGTTATAGGTCCAATTTTCTAATCACTCTTAAGACATAATCCAATACTAAACATAGACACCTCTCTTCCGATTACTATTCGAATTTGTCACATTGCTCAAGACTAATCCCTTCCTCTAAACCCAATTTAAGTTGTTATAACTACCAAATTTTGAGTGTGGCATCACATGCCAATTTTGACTTATCTACTCATCCCTATTACACTTCAACGTCACTTATCTTAAACTAGCATCTTTTTAATGACAGGAAATAATGAATTTGAGCGCTCTATATGAATCATTTGACTAATTTACCATATTATATGAATCGGTTTATTTTTAATTTGGCTTCTTTTTGTCCTTTAATTTTTTTTTGGTCATATGCATAAAATTTACGGTCCAAATTTCATTATTGCTATTGTAAAAAATGAAAAAAAAGGAGTCTATACTTGTAAGTACTAGTTTAGGTAATTGCCACGTAGATTTCTAACTGTAAGATTACCAGCCTAATAAAATACCTAGATATGCCAAGTTCATTTAAAATGTAGAGAAGAACAATATTAAATTAACTAATTCTGAGAATAACATGCATAGAAAGTAGAAACCTAATAAGCACCACCTAACTCACCAACTTGTCAAATGAATTCAAAGTTAACATTCATTAATTATAGGTAGATTACCAATTTGTCAGCAAATATCACAGCCAATGAACTAATGATATCTCTAAAAAATAGTACCAATGGACAAATGGATTAAAAAAAAAAAAAAGTGGACAAATACCGTTGGGTGTGGCATGCAATTTTGTGTCTCTTTGTGTGCTAACTTTAATTAAATACAAAATGTATAGTAATTTTTTATTCGCGTGTCTCTGACGTGTCCCCATGTTTCTAAACGCATAACAAGTGAAGAATCAATTGAGAAGAGAGTGAGTAAAATCTTTAGCCGGAGAAGAAGAAGAAGAAGAAGAATCGAACACGATATCATTCACTTTCTGATTTCCGGGAATGGAACACTTTCAGAACAGGTTCCTCTTTCGTTCATTCACCTTTCCCCGCAAATCCCATTTGCTTGTCTCTCTTCCTTTGTCCCTTCTCTTCAGTTTTTTTTTTTCTTTTCCATTTCTACTTCTGCTTATCTTATTTACCCCATCATTCTGAGTTTAGTTACTTTTTCCCCTTTTCAATTTTCAGGATTGCTCTCTGATTTTACCTCCCTGGAACCGGGCTTCGTCTTCTTCATTTCCCCGCGGATTCGTTATAGCAGATCTGAGTCATCTGACTAGGTTTTTGGTGGGCGTGCTTTATTCACTGCATGCATATGGGGTATGTCTTCTCAATCCCAACCGTAACTACTGAAACAAAGTTGGCTCTTTTTTCAACTTTGTTGCCTCTTATCCCTTCCTGGGTATCAATAATTTTACTTATGTGGACCGATTGTGATATTAATCATGTAACAGTATCACTTGGATAATTGTTCATTCTGAGTTGAAATCAGGGATTTTTATTTCTTTAATAAAAAAATCGTTTTTTGTTAGCTGTCTTGATTTTAGTTGTCCGGAAATTTGATGAAAAGGAATCAAGGTGGACTATATAACTTAGCTCAGCTATGTGATAAAATAATTGGTGAATAAGCGGACTTTTACTNTTCTTTTCTTAAAGTTGAAGCCAGAATAAGAAACAAATCCATGACGTTAGTAGCATATGGGGAGCACTTTGTGTTTCTCTGTTTGGATAGATTTGATGATTGATCAGTTATCTTGATTTTTCTGAATTGAAGTGGCTTGTATACTTTGCTTCTAGGTGGATTTTGGACAATATCTTTTTAGACCTGCAGGTGGTTGCTATTTCTCCATTCGCCCTTACTAACGTAGATAGGTAGTGAAAATGCTGGTGTTGTGACTCTTTGAAACTACTTTATGCCATTTGTTGAAACTTGAAACTCAGACGTCCGAACTTTAATTTAATACTGGAGTGAGGAAGACAAGTGTGTAGTTTGCTTAACTGTTCTTGCAAAGTAATATGAGGATACTTGTGGAAAATATTGTCTCTTTATTTTTGTTAGGTTGGATATATCTGTAATTTTCTTGCCTTTTATATGTCATGAGAGGACTTCTGCATTAACCATTTAAGTGAAAAGTACGATTGAAGCGTCTGCAAGCCAATTTGCGGCTACTTAGTTGCTGTGTTTGAATTTATGGTGGCTGTTCTAGACAATCATATAATTATATTGTGGTGCATAACCGAATTTAATGTGCTTGTAACAGAGCAGTGGTTGTCTTGGACGGTATAAAAAGCCCACACTAATTAGTTCCGTGGATGTGCCATCAAAAGGATTGACAAAGCAAGGTAAGGCGGTGAAGAAACCTAGCACATCGGAAGATTTCTGGACCACCAGCACGCATGATATGGATAACAGTGCTGTTCAGTCACAAGGAAGCATCTCATCAACTAGTGTAACAAACCAAGTTGCAGATCCTCATGGTGGTTCTTGCAACCCCACTGAATTTGTAAATCATGGTATGTTTCTGCTTTTCTTTAAGCTATGCTATTACATAAATGTAAGATAATTTAATATTGTTTGTTAAAGATAAAATAAAGTACAAAAGGAATAACATGCTTTTGCACAATGAAAGTGAAAGTATCCATTGCCCATTGGTTGATTTGACCAGCTTTGCTTCCAACAACACTAAATGACGCATGGAATGTGTCTGTTCACAGGGCTATGAATGATGATACCGTTAAGCTGGTGTCTATGACTATGTAATGTAGTTACTTCTCACTTTCCTCTTTTGATTATAGGGCTGACCCTCCTGGGTCGTTGGGTAGCTGTATTTGATGCATGTTGGTGCTAATATATAAAGCGTGGTTCGAGTGTCATGGTGATTCAATTGAGCTTCAACCTACTGTTCTCACTTTATTGAGATGTCTTAGCTGCTTCCCAATTGGATTGTTAGATGACACATTTTTAATTTCTTGTTTTGCACCACTGTTCATATACTTTTCTTTGGGGTCATGCAATTGCAACTTTCACATGTCTACTTTATTAATTGTCACCTTGTTTTAGTCTGTTTTGCATGTCTTCCTATTGATATCTTGTCTCATTGACTGTCCATCTCCATATATTGATATCTTGTAGTACACTCATTGACTGTCCATCTCCATATATTGATATCTTGTAGTCCATGAGCTTTCGGAAGATATGGGATTGGTGTAATCATTGGTTATTTTACTTGTAAATTTACTTCAAAAATTGTCCAAGTTATAACATGAGAATACTCTTTGGCAGGTCTTATTCTCTGGAATCAGACTCGGCAACGTTGGATAGGAAATAAAAGGTCTGAGAACCGATCACAACAATTGCGAGAACCCAAATTGAGGTAAATGACTTTTCTTTATCGTTTAATTATTTTTCTATTTCGTGGAGGATGGAGTGCTACAGTAACCTTTTACTTTTTCATTCCTACTTCGATCAGTTCTGTTTTAAAAGATTGAGAATGTATAAAGTCTGAATACATGTTTTATTGCACTATTCAAGTTGTGCTAGGATTGCTGCAAATTCATTTTCTTTTAGCACTGCTTTCTTCTTGTCTTGGTTTCTATACTGAACTTGTATAAGTTGGCAAATTTGTCGATATGATTCCATCTATGGCTGATCAAAATATTTATGGGTTTGAAGTTGGAATGCAACATATGAAAGTTTACTGGGGAGTAACAAGCCATTCCCTCAGCCCATCCCTCTTGCGGTAAGCATCTAGTTCTGAGCCATCATTCAGTTGAAGAGAAACGGTTATTTGATATTTGCCTGATAAAACAGGTTATCTTATGCTTGTCTATATAAAAAATATTGTTAGGAAATGGTAGATTTTCTTGTGGACATCTGGGAACAAGAGGGCCTATATGACTGACCTGTGACCAGAAGAAGGTTGAAGGAAGGGATCCTGGGAATAAAGTTTAAGCTCTTGGTTCTATAGCAAGAGGAAGATTGAGCATATTGCAGTTTGTATATCATTCGTAATGTTATATGTTAGTCGACAATGATGAGGAATTTTCTTTCCGCAGGCCTGGCCTTGACATAATTGTATTATAATTTTATTTAATTGATGCCACTGGCTCTCAGGAAGCTATAGATTTGAGATATATTGTTCTCTCTTCCCGTGAATAGCTGCACCATTCATTTGCTCCTCCTTTCCTTAATAGGGAAACTTGAAATTTCACATGTCTCTTGGGTTGAACCTTCATCTCAGTCGTGTTAAGAAGAAAAGTTATGAATTATTTATTCATTGGAAAAATGTCGTTTAACTTTTGTTCACATCTCTCTTTTTTTCTTACTTCATTCAAAATGATGCAGTCTGAAGCCGGTGTGCAAGAAAGTTCTAATGTTAGGCTCTGAACATTGCCCAAACTTTTGTATTTGGGAGTTCATTACTACGATTTATGAGAAAATAACCGAGTTTAGTGAAGATATCAATTGTGTTATTTGGAGTGGATGAAGCATTGATAAATTTTGAAAGACTTGTAACAAAGTTAAAACTTAAAAAGTAAATTATTGACGAATGCGCTAGGCATGACGCCGTCTTCTGATTCTTGCATCATTTTGATGAAAACAAGACATTGGCCTTAGACCACACTGCGATATGAACACACTGGTCAATCGTAGAATATATGAGAAATATAAAGAACTCTCCATTACAGTTCTCAAATCTAGTGTGTAGACGCTGATTCGCATCGTAACAACAACTTACAAGAATTTTCTAATGGAGAGCAGTTAGAGCCAAGTAGCGATTATTTTGCTGCTTACACAAGTTTCGAGAGGTTTTCGTTCTAATTACAAGCTATAGTCAAAGTCACGGTCAGAAAAATGACCTTGACTGTTTCACTTTGAAACTTTGAAGCATAGTATTATTGCATTATTTTTATATTTGGTTCCCTTCCTTGCAGCAAATATATAATGCTTGTGTATTTAATAGTAAAAAACATTTTCCGGTAACGAGGTGTTGGGTTAAACCCACCATTATTTATGTAAATTCAATTAATCTTACATTTTAATTTTTGTATGTTAGTTGCCTAATGTTATACAATTTTGATGCCAATATATGTTTTACGATAATGCCAATATATCATCTTGTATACTTCCAATTTTCGGGTATGAACCACAAATTCTTTCATTAGAATTAAGAGTTTCATTCTCCATAAATATCATATACCATTAAAATGTTGTTAGATTTAAGTAGTATCTTATATAACATTAAAATGATGCTAGAAAATATAACAAATAGTAAGACCACCCTAAAGAGAAGAGAGGCCAATGGTAGAGATAGATAAATATGTGAAACACAATGTTAACCTCTAAGCAAGAAAGAATTTCTGGTATGAACCATCATGTCCTTGTTTTCCCCTTTTCACAAACTTTGCAAGGGATGGACCCACCATCTTAGACAGCAGCCTCGTAGTCCGAGATATGTTCCTTGTCAAGCTCACTTTTTCAGATTTGAGATATTGCCCCCACCGTTTGTAAAGTAAAATTGTGAAAAAGAAAATAAGAGTCGAAAGAGAATACAATTTAATAATTAAAGAAAAGGGAGAAAAAGAAAGGGATTGCAATGAGCATGGGTTTATATTTCTTCTTTTGGTGTGGGATTTCTTGAAATCATATTGGGACAAAGACTGGACAATGAGAAGGCCAGTGACAAACTGATTACTGACAAGTGTACGGTGATGACGTAACAGTAATGATCTGAACAGTTACGTGCGTGTTCAAGTGTCTTATCATCCCACTTTGCCGTACACCTCGATTCACCTGATCCATACACAGAGCACTGTGGGGTCCCCCCTTAACACGAACCACCCACCGTCGATCCTAGGAAATCACTTAATCACGGCCGTCAATTTCCATTCATTATTTCAAGCGTGTCCACCTGGACCTTTCGGCGCCTCAGGTGCTTCACTTACTGCATGTGGGTTCCTCCCCCTTCTAAACATTGTTATTATAGGGTATGATAATAAACAATAATAATCAGTTATCATATGATTTAACTTATTGAATTGAGAACGAACGAAATTATCTGATACCCTAAAATATTTTGGGATTAGTTATTGAAGTCACAATTAGATATATATATATATATATATATATTATTGGAGAACAATTCATTAAAGTAATTGAAATAAAAGGTTAAAAAAAATGTGCGTAAGAGATTTAACAGGAATTAAATAGGCAGTGGTCATATAATCTGTAGCATTATGGACTTCACGTATAAAGCAAACTTGCATATATACTATTCAGCTCAGCCCAGTCCAGTCCAGACAAGTTTCTCTCTATTCTTTTTCTTTGCAAGCACATAGAAATTGGAGAGGGGATGTTATGATAATGTGAGGGGGGGTAAAAGTTAAAGAACTGAAAATAGATTCAACCCTTATAGAGGCGTACATTAAGCAAACTTTAAGCAGCTGAAAAGGTTTCCCTGTGTCAGGATCAACAGTGAATCCAAGCACCCTGCCTGTCAGCTCTAGAAGCAGATCTCAAAGTATTCGGTTAGTTAAGCATACATATTCAATTACATACATCACATTAATTAATTAATTAATTAGTGTTTATTTGTGATGTTGGCACCTTATTACAATTTATAAAATAGTTGTGCCACAATATGGCATGAATTTATTTATAGTTGTTCTGTTTGGAATTGTTATTTGAGGATTGTAATACATATTTACATGTATCTGCACAGAAGTTGTTAGGAAAGTGAAAACTAACATGAGGAGAATAGGAAAAAGGATTGAAATGGAAATAATTTCTGTATGACAACTTTTCTGAACAGGTATGAACAGTGAGCCATATATACCAGTGACTTCTTCTTTCCACGTAACTAAACAGGAATTATAATGCCCTGTATTGTATGTACTGATGAAAAATGACAAACTTATGTCTTCAGAGTCTAAAAAAGTCTGTCATATTGTTTAACTACTGCTCACTGATTCAGTAATTCTTCAAGCCTTCAACAGCAGCTACCACTCGCGCACATACTTGATGATCCACTACCACATTATTATTAGTTATGAGATTATATTTAGTGTAGTATATACATATACTAACATCATGCTTTGCAAACATGATCTACCACACCGACAAGCATGCTACTGACTCAGTGGTAGAGGTGCTTATGATTTTAGAAGAGGACCTTGGTTGAGATTAATCTCATGTTTTAGTAATAATGTGGGATGCTATGATCTATAAACGATGACCCTCACTACGAGAAAGTTGACTATTACCCTCTAGACTTTATCGTCGGACATTAGGTTGACAGTATTACCGTCGGACATCAGGCTGACGGTATTACCGTAGGACAACGAAATATATCTGACGGTAACAGGTTCAATCATAAAGAACAGGAAAGAGGCATCAAATTACTGTCAGAAAATCACGCCGCCGGTAATAGCAACGATATTTGTTAGTGGGAAAGGGCGCGAAAAACTTACCGTTAGTCGTTACCGACGTTAAATATGTGAGGTTTAGTTTTAAAAAAAATAAAAAACATTATCGTCGGTCATAGCAGACGGTAAATTCTCACCAATTGTAAACTGCCACGTTATCATCGGGCCACACTGACGGTAACGTCCTCAGAATTTGCAAAATTATGCAATAAATGTAGGTGTTTACCGTCGGTTGTGTCTGACGGTAACCGCCTCAGAAATATTAGTCAGCACGTCTTCCACAACGTTCAAATCAGCCATAAATATATCTAATTACCGTCAGACTAGTCCGACAGTAACCACCTCGGAAATACTAGCCGGCACGTCTTCCACACCGTTCAAACCAGCCATAAATATATTCAGTTACTGTCAGACTAATATGACGATAGCCGCCTCGGAAATACTAGCTGGCACGTCTTCCGCAACATTCAAACCAGTCATAAATATATCCAGTTACCGTCGGACGAATCTGATGGTAACCACCTCAGAAAAATTAGCCAGCACGTCTTCCACAACATTCAAATCAGCCATAAATATATTATGTTACCGTCAGACTAGTCCAACAGTAATCTAAAAAGTTGTTGCTATAAAAGCCCCTCCCCCCGTGGCAGGCCCCACTCCCACTATTCCGTCCTCTCCAAACTCTCCCAAATTAACTCTCTCACACTCGTCGTGCCACCACTACATCCCTGCTACCCTCTCATCGGTGGGGATGGTGATGCGAGGGTGGAAAATGTGTGAGGCTCATCGATTATGGTGATGGTGATGTGAGGGTGAAAAATGTGTGAGGCTAATCGATTATGGTAATGGTGATGCGAGGGTGGAAAATGTTACCTTTGCATCAACTCGTAATGTAGTTTTCCACCCTCGCATCACCATCACCATAATCGATGGAACACAAGGCCAAGTCGGCGAATCCGCTGCTAGAGCTTCCTGCCTCCTCCTCCTCTTCGTCCTCCAAGAGCGATGATGGCCCTCCCGCCGATTTAGGAGAATAATTTTTTAGTTTATAATGTATATGTTATATTCAATTAGAAGTTTTTTAATTTTCTAGTTTGTTAGTTTATTCAATTAATAATATATGTTATATCTAAAGTGTATTTATACATAAAATAAATTAATTGCTTGCATCAAAAAAATAAATTAAATTTCTTAAAGCAAAATTTCTAATTGCGAATGAATAATAATTAATGAAAAAATTATATGTACAATAAAAATATGACAAAAAAAATAACAAGCTATTAAAGTCAATTACCGTCGGACAACCGACTGACGGTATTACCTTCGGAAAAGAAGTACCCACGGTAATACCCTAAACCCTAAAAACAAGTATCGTCGGACATAGCCAACGAAAATTACCCACCAATTATAAACTGCAACATCTTCACCACGTTTGAATCTAAGGTCATTGCCGTCAATTTATATGACGGTAATCTCCTCAGAATATGAACCATCATGCAATAATTGCATGTGTTACTGTCGGTTATGTCCGACGGTAATTGTTATGTCTGACGGTAATTAAGTAGGAAGACATAACGTTCGAATGTTACCGTCGGCCATATCCGACGATAACTGCCTCAGAATAGCAATTGGCACGTTTTCCCCAACGTTCAAACCGTAAGCAATAAATATCCAGTTACCGTCGAATATGTCTAACGATAACCTGAAACGTCATTGCTTTAAAAGCTCCTCCCCCCGCTGCAGAACAATTCTTCCACTCTCTGCAAACTCTTAAACTCTCTCACACTCGCTGTGCCACCCTATCACCATTGTCGCCACCGCAATCACCACGCCACCCTCTCGCCACCGCCCGCCGCCTCGGCTACCACCAACATTTAAGGTAAGTTTGTATATATTGTATTATATATATGTATATATACGTATTATATATATGTATATATATATATATATGTATTATATATCTGTATTATACGTATTATAATACCTGTAATATCTGTATATATTGTGTTTGTATATATATATATATGTATGTTATGTATGTATTGATGTATATATGTATGTTATGTGTATGTTGTATATATGTTATGTATGTATATAGTATGTATGTATGTATATTATGTATATATCATCTATGTTAGTATGTATATAGTATGTATGTATGTATATAGTATGTATGTATGTATGTATGTATATAGTATGTACATATGTATATTATGTACATATTATATATGTTAGAAGGGTTAATTAAGTTTTTAGCGCATGTAAAATTAGAAAGTCTAGTTTTAGTCCCTCAGTGAAATTTTTAGTCCTTGTAAAATTTGGAAGTTTGGTTTTGGTCCCTATGGACGGTCTTGGTTGACAGTGATGACGTGGCAGTTAACGTCGCTGACGTTGCATAACTCCCCTAGGGTTTAAATTTTTTTACCCATGACACGACCCGAAGTTTGGATCCGACCCGGATTCATTTGAAAATTTTTTAAAAAAATCTCTTTCTCCAAAACTTAAATCTACCCTATTCCAGTGTTCACAACTAGCTCAGCTCATCAAAATTCAAACTAAAACATAATTCTTACATCACAGTCAATATTTCCTGTTGCAACTGCCCCTGCAACTGCATAGCGATATCAATTGCCTCTGCATCAACTCTATTTCTTTTCAGCAATTTTTGGCGATCGCAAACCCTAGATATTCAAAACCATGAGAAACAAAGTGAAAGAAAATTGATTCAAGCCTAGGTTCCAGTCAAAGCTTTCATCTGAACAACATTATGGTGGTTCACATCCACAGGGTTAGAATTGGTAGGAAGCGCCTCATAGGATCCGAGCCTCTTCACGCCAATGCTCCTCGCAACAAGCGCGTAGGTAACAAACACAACGACCACCACAAACATGACGTGGAGGATGAAGGCGAGGTCGAGGAGCGCGATGGCCCTAAGCTTGGACTCATCCAGGTCGCATTGGGTGGATCCCTCGACCCCGTTGACGATGTCGAGGAGGCGGTGGCATCCGTCAGGGATGAATGCGTTGACGTGGAGGGAGAGGTCAATCTGGAGTGTCCAGAGACCGCGGAGGAGGTGGAGGCGGAGAGGGCGGGATCAGCGGGGGAGGGCGGTGAGGAAGAATGCGAGGGCGGAGAGGCGGGAGGAGAGGAGAAGGCAGTGGGCCTCGAGGGCAGAGGTCTGGAGGGAGAAGGAAGATGAGGTGGTAGAGGAGGAGTGGAGAAGGAAGATGGCGGAGGGAGAGAGAGGAAGGAAGGGTGGGGAAGATTTAGGTTTTGGGAAAATTGATTTTTTTTTTAAATGAATCCGGGTCGGATCCAAACTTTGGGTCGGGTCATGGGTAAAAAAATTAAACTCAGGGGGTTATGCCACGTGGCACGCCACGTCAGCGACGTTAATTGCCACGTCATCACCGTTAACCAAAACCATCTACAGGGACCAAAACCAAACTTTCAAATTTTATAGGGACTGAAAATTTCACTGAGGGACTAAAATCAAACTTTCTAATTTTACAGGGGCTAAAAACTTAATTAACTTATGTTAGAATGTATGTAGTATGTTAGTATGTATATATTATATATGTATGTATATATTATGTTAGTAATATTATGTATGTATATATTATGTTAGTAATATTATGTACGTATGTATGTATGTTAATTTATGTATATATGTATATGGTAACTTAAATTTTTTAATTTTGTATAGTTAGTACTACTGGCCGGTGACAAAGGAAAGAAGCAAGTGCCCGACTACTTCCTAGTGTGAACGGTGGGCGGGGGAGAGGAGGCAAAACGACCTCCTTCGGATCACCGACTTAGGACAGTTTTATGCCCACCCTTGGGTTGAGGCAAGGCCGATGGATATCGACGACCATCAGTTGTTGCCCGGTGATGCTCCGCCGCTGTCATGCCTCCGGCGGCAGCAAAACAAGCGAGGTTCGGGAGCTACTCAGACATTACTACCTGAGCTTCCCCTAATGATAGCCAGCAGCCGGATACTCCAACGGATGCTGGCCCGCATACTAAGATCCCCGACTAAGGATCGGGCCCCTCTACGAGTTGATCCCAACTTTAGTGGGTATGCAAATATTTTAATTTATTTGTTAATTAATTAATTTGTAAGTTTTTATATTATTATTTATTATTAATTATTTAACAAGTTTTGATTTTATGTTTGTATAGGTGTGAATCTCATGCCGTTGGAAAGCAAGCTGTGACGGAGACACTGAAGAAATGCTACAGTTGGCCCATCTTCAAGTAGCAGGATCTCCGACCTGAGGAGAAGGATCGCATGTACAACGTATTCAAGGTGAGAAATTAATAATAAGTTGTTATTTTAAATATTGAATAATTACATAAATTGTGTTATTTGATAATTTAATTATTAAATTATTATTATTTTTTCAGTGTCACTTTATTATCGATCCTAAGGAGGACGAAGCCATGAAGAAGGCCTCCAACTATAGAGCTGGCCAATGCTTGCATCAGCTTTATCAAGACATCAAATCGGGGAAGACCCCGAACCCTGATTGGATGACTCTTGACCGGTTAGCGACGTTGAAGCTATACTGGGATGACCAGGAATACAAGGCCAGGTTGGCCAGTTCGAAGCGTGCAAGGACGCAAGGTCGGGGTGGCAACGTGCACACTGGAAGGTTTGCTAGCTTTCCCGACACGCGACAGAGAATGGTAATAATTTTATAATTAATTATAAATTAATTTATTATTTAATAATTAATTTACTTAATTAGTTAATTAATTAGTTGGTGTTTAATTATTTTAATGCAATTTTCAAATAAATATGAAGGCAAAAACTCTTGGAAGGCCGCTGACTGATGCAGAATTGATTCGCAAGACCGACACTCTGAAAAGCGATAGGTCAAGGTGGGTCGATGCGCTCAGAGAAAACCGCAGTAAGTATTTTTAATTTGTCCAATTTTGAATTTTCTTTGGTATTGTTTTTTAATTTAATTCTAATAACGTTAATTTTTATCAATTATTTACGTAAGCTTTTTTGGAGGCTCAGACTCAACAGACGCAGAGTGCACCCCCTCCCGTGGACGAGGAGGAGATATGGAGTCGCGTGTCCGGCAACCAGAATCGTAATCGAGTTTACGGCTGAGGTACACAATTGACTGTTAACGTCAGGGGACGGCGGTAGATCTGCTTCTGGGTCTACTGGGGGTATACTAACAGAGTCTGACAAGCTCCGGGAGAGAGTGTTCAAGATAAACTAGGAGCTGCATCATTAGGTGCTGAGACAGGAAGAGGAAAAGTAGAAGCAAAAGGTAGAAAAGAAGAAACTAAAGGAGAAAATAAAGGAGAAAGTAAAGGAGAAGATGAGGAAGCACAAAGAACAGTTGAACCAAGTTCTCAAGGATTTTATGCAAGTCATCGGTGGGTCTGTGATAAGAGGGAGCAACACGCAGAATCCCTCACTAAAGATTCTCGCCTCCTCCTTTTCTTCATCCTCCGAGAGCAATGATGAAGACCCTCCCGCCGATTTAGGAGAATAATTTTTTAGTTTATAGTTTTTTAATTTAAACTTTTATATTAATGTAGTTTTAGAAACTTTTTAGTTTGTAATAAATATGTTTTATTCAATTAGAAGTTTCTTTTAAAAAAAATTTTAAGGTGTTAATTTATTCAATTAATAATATATAAGTTCAGAAAGATAGTGTGAAAATGGAAGAGTGAGAGAAAGAGAGAGATAGGTGAATTTTTAGTTGTTTGATGATTAACAAGTAATAATAAACAACAATTAAAATAATAAGTAACACATAATTAAAATAATAATTAACAAGTAATAATAAACAATAATTAACACACATAATTAAAATAATAATGCAAGGGTTAGGGTTTACGGTAGAGTTTTACTGTCGGATATATCTGACGATAAGCTACTTCCAAAATGACGCATTTCGCATAGTGTCATTGGGTTTAGGGTTTAGGGTTTAGGGTTTAGGTATAGGGTATTACAGTCAGTCATAACTGACGGTATGGTACATTCTAAATGCTGCGTTTTGTATTTGACATGGAAAGCTGTGTTTGGTAACATAGTTACCGTCGTTGATGGTTGTGCTGACAGTAACAAAAATATTTTGGCACCAAAAATTGGCACCACTTTTTTGTTACCGCCGTATTATTTTCATTAACCGATGGTAATCAGCGAATACAAATGTTGCGTTTTAGATACTCTTTACCATTGAACAGAACTGACGGTAAAGAGTATCCCAAAACGCAGTGTTTTGGATGCGACATGGAATGCTGTGTTTGGTAAAATGGTTACTGTAGGTGATGGTTATGCTGATGATAACAGAAAAATTTTGGCACCAAAATTTGGCGCCACTTTTTTTGTTACCGTTGGATAATTTTCATTAACCGACCGTAATCTACGAATATAAAACGCAATGTTTTGGGATGCTCTTTACCGTCCGACATGTCTGACGGTAATAGTTTTAATAAAACGTTGCGTTTTGTACATTGTTGTTACCATCAGACTGTACACTTACCGTCGGATATATCCGACGGTAATGTCTCAGATTCGAACACTTAAACGAATTTCCTTTCTCTTCTTCCCATTTTCTTCTCCATTTTTCTTCTTCTTCCTCTCTTTCCTTCCTCCCTTCTCTTCCCTCACTCCACCGCGCCACCAACAATGCCTCTTGTTGAAGTTGCGTATTGGTTCGTTTGTTTAGGGTCTCCTTTGTTTTTTTTATTTTTTCAAAACTATGTCTACAAACTATTTATTTGATGTTTGCCACCACTGCGTTTGTTTTTCTTTTATGCATTATTGTCTTTTCTGCATTACTGCCTTTTTGTCTTTTCTGCATTATGCTAGGATATGGACTTGTAACAAGCTACTACTTGTTGATATGAATTTGTAGCTGAATTGCGAGATTGAAGATTAAAGGAGATTGAATGAGGCGATTGCTCAAACAATTTTCAAAGTTTGTAGGATTGGAGTTAGGTATGTCTTTAACTTAATTATTACTAGGATAAAGACTTATTTTCTTAGGAAAGATTTGTAGGATTAGAGTTGTATTGCTGGATTGGAGGAACGAATGCTTAACGTTTCTTTCCGACATTGTTTGAATTGATGTGTTGGCAATGGTGATTATATACTGTGTGCGGAGATTTGAGGGTCTATGTTTTAGAATGGTTTAAGAAATATTGTGTAGAATCGATGTATAATAAGAAGATTAAAGTAATTAAAATCATTAAGTTCATGTCCATTAATTATGTAACATGCATGTAGGATTTGTAGAAAAATGATTCAGTTGAATAAATTTTGGATGTACGATAGATACTGCAGGATCTGAGGAGTGATAAAACCAGAAGTTTTTGAGGTTGTCAACTACTTTTTTAAAACCGTTACAACTATTCATCAATATATGGCAGAGCAAAACATTAGATGTTCGTGGTCTTTGTGCAAGAACTGTAGAATATTGGATGTTGAAATTGTTAGAATGCATCTGTATAAGAATGAGTTTGAGCCGCATTACTGGATTTGGATCGACCACGGAGAGGTGGATGTTAATGGTGTCAATGAGTTCAGTAGGTTGCATTACGAAGAGGGAAGAACAAGTCACGCATGTACTGAACAATATGATGAAACAGGAGGCTTTCAATTTAATGATAATGATACGATTTGCATAAATGGTTAATGATGCCTTTGGCGGTAATATGCTTGACGAAGAACTTACTACGGAGGCTAAAAACTTGTATGGTTTACTAGAAGAAGCAAATACTCCGGTATAGGAAAGATCAGTCCATTCAAAATTATTTGTGGCAGTTAGGATGTTGACTATGAAGTCAGAGGCTAATCAATCTGAGAGATCATTTGAGCAGTGACTTTCGTTCATCCAAGAACTAACACCCCCCGAATAATGACATACCGTCGAACTTTTATCAAGACAATTTTTTTTTCTAAACTTAGCTTGCAGTCCATAAAGATTGACTGTTGTCGAACGGGTTGTATGTTATACTATAAGGATGATGTGACCTTAACTTAATGCAAATTTTGTGGTGTTGCTATGTTTAAACCTAAGAGAGTTGGTCCAGGGAGATACAAGAATATTTCGTACAAAATAATGTATTATTTATCATTAATCCTAAGACTGAAAAGATTGTTTGCCTCTATGAGTTCAGCACCGCACATGAGATGACATTTTTAGAACAAGAGAAATGATGGTCGCATGACTCTCCCGTCTCATGGAGAAGCATGGCAACACTCCGACCGCGTTTATCTCGACATCATTGCAGAACCTCAAAATGTCAGATTAGGTCTTTGTCGGGATGAGTTTGCTCCTAACAATCAATTCAACAAACCGTACTCATGTTGGCCTGTTATTGTTACACTATATAACTTGCCTCTTGAAATGTGCATGAAAAGCTAAAATTGATGTTTTCCTTCAACCATTTATAGATGAACTAAACATGTTGTGGAGTCCAAGCGTGCTTGCATATGACGTGTCATTGAATGAAAGCTTTGATGTGGATTGTTAACGATTTTCCTGCTTATGGTATGTTGTCTGGATGGATGACAGCGAGAAAGTCAGCATGTCCAGTATGTATGGAAGACACTAAGGCATTCCAACTATCGAGCAGAGGAAAACAATCGTGGCTTGATTGTTGTAGGGTATTCTTAGAACTCGGTCACACGTTTAGGAACAATAAGTATGGATTTCAGAAGAACAGAATTGAAAATGAAGAGCCTCCGCGGAGATTAATTGGCTGTGACATTTGGAGGACGATTAGACGGTTTTCAAAGATTACTGAGAGTGCAAATGTTAGGCTTCCAAGTTACAGGGAACAACATAATTGGACGAAGAAGAGCATATTCTGGGATTTGCCGTATTGGAAATATAACTTGGTTCGTCATTGTCTTGACGTTATGCATATTGAAAAGAATGTTTTTGATAATATAATGCATATTGTCATGAACACTGATCAAACCAAGGACAACGAGAAGGCAAGGCTGGACTTGAAAGAGGTTTGTAGACGCCGGGAGTTGAATTTACAAAAGATTTCTGGCGGTTGTGTCATCAAGCCGAAGGTTTGCTATACCCTCAACAAGCAACAAGTTCAAAGTGTTCTTCGTTGGTTGCAAACTCTTAAATTGCCCGACGGTTATGCATCTAACTTGGCTCGATGTGTAAATATTACCCAAGGAAAATTGGTTGGAATGAAAAATCATTACTGTCATGTGTTTATGGAATGTTTGCTGCCATTGCATTCAAAGAACTATCGAAGAACGTGTTGAAGCCTCTAAGTGAACTAAGTCACTTCTTCAAGACATTGTGCTCGTCCATAGTTAATGTTGAATATCTCTTACTCTTGGATCACAACATTCCGATTATCCTGTGTTCACTTGAAAGATTGTTTCCTCCAGCTTTTTTTTGATGTAATGGAACATTTGTCTGTATATTTGCCTTATGAGGATCGAATGTGTGGTCCAGTTCAGTATAGGTGGATGTATCTATTTGAAATATCCATGGGAGTCTTCAAGAGAACAATTAAGAATAGAGCTCAAGTTGAGGGGTCAATATGCGAGGCATTCTTGACGAAAGAAACTTCCTTCTTTTGTTCGTACTACTTTGGTGCTAATGTGAATTGGAATAGAACTACAGTGGGACGAAATGACAATGGTGGAGGAATGCCTAATCAGTCGACCTTTTCTATATTCAATCAATCTAGTCGTGCGACTGGAAGGGGAAAAGATTACTAGTTGAGTGCACAAGAAAAGGAAGCAGCTCACTTAGTTGTTTTGCTCAACTACAAAAAAGTATTTCCGTACTATGAGTAAGTTCGATCGACCATTTTAATATACTTTATTACATTAACATACAATTTACTCAACGATTTGTTACCTTTGATGCATGTTTTCAAGATGTTTCAACGAGAATTTAGTAATCAATGCAACTACAAAATGTTTCCGTCGTGGTTTGCAAATTATGTGTGTGTTTAACTTCTTCATATAATATACTTTAACTGAGCAAAAGACTTTATATAATAATCGATTAATTTTAACTTACTTTTAAAATACATTTTTTAGGTGCAAAATTATTCTAGTAACGATAGTAACTTGATGAGTTTGACATGGGGACCAATGAACAAATCAATTAGTCGGCCTATTTGTTTTGTTAATGGATACAAGTTTCACACATCTAAATGGGCAGCTAATCAAAAGACAGACAATTGTAGTGTTTATGTCAAGGGTGAATATTCTAATAATGATGAAACAAGCGTTGATTGGTACGAAGTGCTTCAAAAAATTATTGTATTAGAATATGTACACAATGACCCATCTAATCACGTTGTACTTTTCTATTGTGATTGGTACGATCCTTCCCCAAATGGAACACGAACTCATCAGGATTACAAAGTTACTGAGATTAATCATACAATGCGGTATATGCGGTATGATCCATTCATCGTTGCTGTAAGAGCCAAACAAGTTTATTACGTTAGCTATCTAGGAGCTACTCAATCAAGCTGAAAAGTTGTGATCAAAAGCAAACCAAGTGGTCGTATTGAATTGGATGACATGCAATCAGAGGAGCAGTCATCATATGATCAACCGTATCAAGTACCGGACCCAATCCCCGCAACAATAGTTGTTAAGACAACAGATACAAACATATTTTTAGCAACAAACGACAAACTATAAATACTTCAACTTTCTAACCTCTATCAACATTCAACTGGTAATGCCAACAATGATAGGGAAGAAGAAGAAGAACAAGAAGAAGAGGATTTTGACGACCAGCTAAATTTTGAAAACGACGATGATAGTGTTTACCTTTCATTGTCAGATTTGCTGCGATTTGTAATTATTTGAATATTTTAAATATTAAATTTATTTTGTTATTACTATTATTGTCTTATACAATTTAATTGCTTAATTGCCTTATTTTAATATTTTAGTATTAATTACATAAATATTTAATTAGTTATTAAATATAAATTTCTATATGATTAGTAAAGTAGATGGCGAGCATCCCGACGAACAACGGGATCAGGATCCTGAGCGTGAGCCTATGGACTGACCCGGTCACGGGGATCATCATGGAGACCTTCTTTTACCTGTCTACTGATGCCCCAAGGACTCCTCCGCTAGCACTTACTCCCTTCTCAAATCCACCTATGGCCCTAGGCGTTCATCCCTCCGCTCCCATTGTCCTTGAGGAGGACGAGCCCGCACCCTATGACAAAGACGTGGATATGGACCTAAACTCGGTCCCCGTCGTGGCATCCCCACCCGAGTATCGTGGTCTACGCACTTGATAGACCGTAAGGAAGCGGGTCACCCCTGTGATCAGACGCCAACTAGCCTCGCGGACCCACGATGCTAAGGCAAGACCCTCTACGCTGCACATCAATCAATGAGGGTTATTCAACATACTCGAGTCTAGGTGGGAGACTGACGAGGAGGAGGACTTTCCTAACTACGACTTTCCCGAAGGGGACTCAGACGAGGAGGACCCTGAGGAGGATTGAAGGTCAAATTCTCTGGGTAGCAGCAAGATTTTCATCGTCTACCGTGTTGATATTTTGTACTGATTAAATGGAGCAGTGTTCCATTAGTCTTATTGTTATATTATTTGCATTTTTAACTATGTAATGAATCTAAACATGCAATGATGTATATATGGAGACCACTTTGTTGAACCACTTTGTCAATTGTTTGTTAAGTTTGTTATAATTGCCATGCTTATATGTATCCTGCTTAATAATGGTTAAGCCTCAAGGCTCAATCGCTTGCAATATATGCTTCATTCTACGCGTGGCTCATATTTCATGTTCCGTAAATAAGTTGAGAAAAATTTCAAATTGGTCCATATTTTCAAGTAAAGGGTATTTTCAAATATATTATAAGACTAAAGGTATTTCAACCAAAGCAAATAACAACCTAGTGAGCATTGTTTACGACTTACGCACAACTAGCTAGCTAGCATGTTACAATTCCCTATTTAAATTGCTTAATTTTTATTTAATATTTCAATATTAATTAAATAATTATTTAATTAGCTATTAAATATAAATTTCTATATATTTATAAATTACAAAAATTAATTAAAATTATTTATTAATATAATTATATAATTTATTAAAATTTTATTTAAAATAAATAATATTTATTAAAATAAATAATAAAATTTTAATTAAATTTTTTATTTTAATATTTAATTATTACCGTTGGCTATAACCAATGGTTAGGCCGAAAGATATCAACAGACAATAACCAACGATAATAGAATTAAAATATTAATATTTAGATAATAAAATATTGATATCTTTACCGTCGGCTACGAAAAATTTACCGACAGTAAAGGAATAAAATATTATTATCTTTACCGTCACTATGAACTGACGGTAACCGAACAAATAAAATCTAATATATTTATCGTCGATTCTAGCCGAAGGTAAATGAATAAAATAGTAATATCTTTATCGTTGGTAGCGCCCAACAGTGGTAAAGGAATAAAATCTTATTATCTTTACCGTCGCTATTAATCGACGGTAAATGAACAAATAACATACTAATATATTTACCGTCAATTCTAGCCGAGGGTGAAGGGATAAAATAGTGATATCACTATCGTTGGTAGTGACCGACAGTAGTATAGGAATAAAATATTATTATCTTTATCGTCACCATGAACTCACGGTAAACCGGTTTAAATGTACTCACATGTGAACCAGTTTCTGTCGGTTTATTCCGGTGGTAATTACTGCCAGGTGTAGTTACCCCGGCGATAAATCTGTTACCATCGAGCACTTTATCATCGGCCCGACGACTGACAGTAAAGCTGACGGTAACGTCAAAAGCTGATGGTAACTGCGCAAATTTCTGATAGTAATTCCGACGGTAATAAATTGTTTTCTTGTAGTGCCTGTGATGTCATGTAATTGACAACTCTTAATAGAACAAGTTTTAGTTGATGTTATATATTTACATCATGCTTACATTAGGGGTAAGGTTGTCTTTATTTAATCTCCTAAAAAAAATCAATAAATTGTTGAGTAGTAATTAACCTCATTTTTTATAAAGACGCGAACACGAGTTTAATTTTTATGAAAAATATTTATAAAAAGAGACAATATCATATTTAATGCTCAATCTCTAAAATTATTAACTCACATGATATTAAACTAAACTAAATCTCATCTAATAATGAATAAAAAATAAGTCTAACACAATATTTTAAATAAAATAAATACAAATATTATTTCCCTTGAAAAAAAATTTACATGGAAGTTATCAAGTTAAATTACCAATTACAGAGTGGCAATAAAGTCATGAGTTTTTCCTTCGTATAATAGTGATGTTCCCAAGGGAGGATGGTTTGGGATCACACTATGCTATCTCTTTCTCACCCACTCCCCAGTAAGTCACACTATTCACTACTTGTTGTAACAATCCAAAGTCAGTTTTTCACCAATTTCCCAAAAAAAGGAAGTGGGCAACACCAACATTATACAACTGTGTGGAAATTCCATTTTTATTGGTTAAGAAGCCATGGAACCAGTCCATTGTCTCTCCCCCAGGAAACATCCCTCCCACTCTGTCTTAACAGCACATTTTGAACACAAGAACCCCCTTATTTTTCCCTATCACCATCCAATCCCATTCATTCATTCTTTCTTCCTCCCAAATATTTACTTTCCTAATTCACTGTGACTTACATAACATCCCAACACATCACAAAAACCAACCCCCCCCCCCCTTCTTCAGTGATGGCTCCACCTCTACAATATGGATCCAAATTTGCAACAACAATAACAATACTACTATTCACTGTGGCTTTCATGTTTTCCCTCTCCCTTCTAGTCCCTCCCAAATCAGGTAAAAACAAATTTTCCCATCACACCTAGCACCCTATTTAAGTCTCTACAACTGTTTGACATGAGGATCTATATATCTCCTACATGCTTTTTCCTCTTCTTTCTTACTTAGTACTGTTGATAATATCATATATATGTGTATGTATATGGGAGCAGGTGGATGGGAGGGAAGCAATAGCAATAATAAAGCGGTGATAGGGTCAAAGCCGCCAGAATGTGTGAACAAGTGCATGAAGTGCAGGCCTTGCATGGCCACCGTCGTCATTCCTAATCACAAAACAAGAAGGAATTCTAAGCAGCAGCAGCAGCCTAGTTTCAGTTTCAAAGTGTTCTCCTCCTCTCAGTCTCACCATGAGGATGACAGCTACTACCTCCTTTCGTGGAGATGCAGATGTGGCAATAAGCTCTTTCATCCTTGAATGAATCAATCATCACTTCCTTCTAACTTGTGTCATTTCTCATATCATGCGTGTGTTCAAAGAAAAAGCCAGCAAGACCCCTAGTTTGGAGCTTCAATGTCTCAATCAAATATGTACCTCTTTCTGAGTTTAAGATGTGCCATCAAACTTGTCTTTATGTGTCTATTCGTTATTCCAGATACATGTATACATGTTAAGGAGCTTATTTATTATGACGGGCTCTCTTAGTTATGGCCTTACAATTAAATTAATGTTGCTTGCTACTTGATTAATGATTTACTCCAATTTATCTTGATGCATGCGCTATTGTTTACTATCTTTCTCTAATTCAATCACAATTACATTTACACACTTGACCATGAGAGTAGGGTTGGAGACCCCGGCCTTTCCTGAACTAGTTAGAGACCTGATATAAGCTGAGCTCGACCGTGAACCCATCAACTAAGGCTAAGCTTAAGATTTTAACTCTTTTATTAAAGTAACCAAATTTAAGGTTTTTATTTCTATTCAACTTCATAACTTGCTAGCTAACTCAATTATATGTGTATTATTTATTGTTTTTAAGCACATATTTTTATGCTTGTACGTGTAAATGACATAATCAGCCTCTGACTTGAGTTAGTTAATCAAATTTAGTGATTTGTGGTCTAACTTATAATCACTTTTTTTTTGTTGGAGATTTTAATGAATTGATCTCAAACCTAAAATGCTTAATCATATTTTATCGAGCTCGACTCACTTTTAGTCTTAAGCAAGAGTAAGGAAATTATTGATTAAACCAAATTACATAGAGAAAGTCATGTGTCGAAACAGGGTGGAGATGTGAATGAATGCACGACAAGGTCATGGAAAGTAGCCACATGCATCGAGTAGGTAGCTGCCTCAGTGCCACACAGTTAATGAATGGAGGGTGGGGGACCGGGGGCTGGTTCATATATAGGAGACCATACACCTTGAAATCTCTAGACAGATTGGACTTTGAGTTGACTTGCATTGCAGACTCATTTTTATGATGCTATGATAACGTTGTTTTTTCCCCCCAATTTTCAGCTCCTGCCAAGCTAGACATATATAGTATATGCATATAGGTACTATTAAAATGCATTTATAAGGACTGATGACTTGAATTGAAAAAGAGTTGTTGAATAGCCCCCACTGACTTTAAAGGAGTGATTGGAAGTACTTCCCGCCTAATTAAATTGTAGAATTTGAATTACTAGGGATCTGCGTCACGTTTCCAGCCCAGTCCTCAATGTTGTCTGTTTTCTCTGAGCCGAAGTTTTAGGCGTCTTGGGCCACGTGGGTAGAACTACTAAAGTTCATTTATTGGTATTAAGGCCCACATATGGTGCTTCACTCAGCCCATTCTTTTAATTTACAAACCCAAATAATCATCATACTAGCCCTAATATGGGCCCATTGGGACCCATTTGTCTATAATTACTAATTAGTAACTTTTTTTTGGTAAGAACAATTACTAATTAGTACTGAGTGAGTTATTTGTAGATTGAGATAGATAGCGGAGGGAAATCACAAGTTGTTGTTGCTAAGGTCCTTATGGTAAAAGCCAACTTGCTTGTTTCATAAAGTACATTCATGTCATGTCTAGCTACTATTTATGTCTAATTGGGGTTTTAACTTATTCATAGATACAATATAATCTGTATCCCAAAATATGGATTTGAACACAAATTTACAATTATATAGGTTTGGGTTTGAAATTGTCACCCGATTTCAAATCTTTTTTTTTTTTTAAAAATCTAGGGTTTGAAATAGTCACAGGGGTGGCAATTTTAGACCCTTGTTAAAAAAAGAAAAAATTATGGCGATTTCATATCTTTTTTTTAAAAAAATTCTAGAGTTTAAAATCGCCATAAGGGGTGGTTATTTCAGACTCAAAACGTAAATTTTTTTCGGTAACATATTATGGGCAATAAAATTTGTTGGACTCATTTACAGGTGAAAAATCCTATCTGATTTGATTTCAACATTCAATGGTCTCCCTAGGCACATGTCAAGGAACTGTTCTTTGGTTTTGAACCATACCCATTATTATGGACTAATAGGCGATTGAGTGCTACAGTTTCTCCAACTCAAAGTTTAATCATGTTCTTTTCTTAACGAAGACAATGCATTTAACTTATTTTTTAATTTATGAGTTGGGGGCTTACGAACTGAAGAAACTTCTAAGCCCATCTGACTGGTCTCTAGTAAAGACCGATGGTCCACTCTATCAAAATATTAAAAGTCTAGTAATCAGTTAATATTTTATAATCATAATAAACTTCCTCATAATTAGTTGTCCAACTTTTATAATATTGAAATCTCTGATCAGCTTAGTTCAGTAATCGATTAGATTTAACACCATCATTGTAGAAGTTATGACTACTCAGTCATTTATTAGGTGCTCAATCATTAACATTTCAAGATTCAAAATACTATATAAGAGACTCATTTTGAGATATAGAAGACATGTTCTAATTTAGTTTTAACACTCCTAACACCTAAGACCTTAGTCAATCTTTCGTTCGGTCATACCTTTTAACTAGCTATAATAAGACCATCTTCATCTTGACCGGACAGATTTGTTCGTATTTTTTTTGAAATTGAATGGTGGAGTATAAATTATATAGTTTATGTAGAAGTTAATTTCATCACAACACAAGCGGTTAGCATTTAGTAACCCATCATTTTCATGGGGGTTACCTCTAAGGAGCAATGCAATGCAATGCAATGAATAATACATATCTTTGTTGTTTACTAACCAACCTTACACCCAAACCAACAAAGAGAGAGAGAGAGAGGGATCAATTGGAGTATATAGACAGACATTCATCCATCCCTTCAAAAATATCGTGATATATATTATCTATTTATTGTAGGTAAATATAAAAGCTTCAAATTATCGTCCAGGTTTGACGTGTCACCCAAGTTATTGATCGCTCTTCAGATTTTTCTTTGATATTAGCTGTGGGCTTCATCTTGAATTGGTTTTCTGTAAGTATCACAACAATCTACTTTTCTCCAGATTATTCTTTTGTGCTTTATTTATTTTTTCAACTTTGTCTTTTTTCCTTGGTGGCCAATGGGAATGAAACTGGACTTGTCTTGGACGATTAGTCATGAGACAGGTAAGCTAGATAGCTCCGTCATATTATTCATTATTATAAGCATAATATAATAATAATTTGGCGCTTTCAATACCAACCTTTCATTATGCATTATTAATCACTGCTGTGCTGAATAATGAATACTGCGAATAAGTCAAGAATATAGAATGACTAGTATTATACAAAAGTACATAAATGGGTCTAGTTTGCATATGATGGAGGGATTAACCAAAGCAAAATTTAATTACCATATGGGTGACGGCTTTCAAGTTGATCATTATTATTATTCATTAATTCACGCCTAGTGACATGACAATAGATAAGATTTATACATATCTCTCAAATCAAATCAAAATTATCTACGTTAACATCGCACTACAAAAGTGTGCCTAGCCCAAATTATTTATAAACATAAAAGAAAATATCCCGTGTATATATCTCGTCGTTTTCCACTTCGCTCTTAAGTCTCTTCTCTATGGTGCTGTATACTAAATAGTATAATCATCAAATATAAGCAGACGCCGTGTACAAACAAAGCATGGACCCAACGAGAGTTTGAGTCAAGCAGGTGCTGCCGCATGATTAGCCTCAATTGGAATAAGGCTCTATAGATGTGGGCGTGATGGTGATGCCACCCTTCTCTGTCACATGTGAGCACAAATTCGTGGCCGTTCAATTTTGCTGCTTATAAAATAGCAGGAACTACGGCATGGGCCCACACTCACTGCTCTGAATGGAACGTGCAGTCAAACGTGTCCACGCCGCATAGGTTCTATTCTCCAACTACTATTTTCCTATGCTAATTAATCCCATACAAATTCTTGGAATAATTTTTAAATTTGTCGATAAAATTGCTCAGTGTGATTTGTTTCAGATTATAAAAATGATTATATTAATTTTTAAAATTATTAAAAATTAATTAACTTAGTCTTTTGACATTAATTAAATTAGTTTGTCTCAAAAATTAATATGACCATTTACATAACTTTTAGATAAACTTAATCAACACTAACTACTCATAAACGAATTTAAAAATCTACTAAAAAATCTTGTAATTATAGAGTTTTATACTAAAATAGCAACAAAAACATTTCTCTAGATATACTTATTATATAAATAAATGATACACACTTCTTGTTTCAGTCATTGTGTCTCATTAGAGGATGCTTCTCTCCTCACTCACTCACTCACTCACTCACTCAACTCTCATCAATCACACTGTCACATTTTTGTTTTTTCAAGTGTTTCAATTCCCTTTCTTTCCTTCCTAAGCACTTTTCACTTTCCCACTCCTTAGCTGCTTTCAAATGTAGTTTTCCAAACTTGCACCTCATTCATTTCTCAACAATCTCTTCCTCTTCTTCACTAGCTACTTCATATCATATACATACAGATATATATATTTCCCTTCAACTACCCTCTGAAAAATGCAAAGCCAAAGCATGTTGCTAAGAAGCTCCTCCGCACCAATTCCAAGTTCACTGTTACCCCATTCCCCTAAGGATTCATCATCCCCTGATCATCCAGAAATGGTTCTTCATCTTCCTAGAACAAGATCATTTGCTAGTCCTAGACAAAACTTTGCTGACACTGACCACCATCATCATAGTAGCCCATCAAAATCTGAGAGGAAAAATTGCATACCACGTAGTAACATCCTTAAGAACCAACACAGTAGTGGTATCAAGATGAAAGAAAGTGATGAACAAGAAACTCACAAAAAAGAAGAGAGGCCTTCAATTAGAGAACTGTTTTCAAGCTCTGGCTTAGATAAGAAAGTTATGGAGGAGGATAATGAAGAAGATGGTGGTGTTGGAAGGAAGAAAAGTAGCAAGTTGCAAACTTTAGTGATGGGTGGTGGGATGGGGAAAGATGGTGGCAGGAAATGTGGTGGACATGGAAGTGGTTGGTGGGAATCATATGAAGGAAATGGCCATGGCAGAGATAGGACTGATGCTTATTACCAAAGCATGATCGAAGCTAACCCCAACAATGCTCTTCTGCTTGGAAATTATGCCAAGTTCTTGAAGGAGGTATAGTTTCATCTTTTTAATTTGAGTTTGATCACGTTCTCTCTCTTTATAGAAGAAGAAAAAAAGCAGAAAATGAGATTAAATTAATTTCAATCTAATTTATTGAAACAAAGGTTATGGAAATGCTAAGAAAACTTTGAGCTGCTGTCTTGATTAGAATATGTCCTTGTCTAGTGGAAGTTGTTGTTTCTTTTTTCTGTGAATGATTTTTCTGATATTCTATTTGGAAACATAGGTGCGTGGAGATTATACTAAAGCCGAGGAGTATCTTGAAAGAGCAATTTTGGCTAATCCTGGTGATGCTACTATTCTGTCCCTCTATGCGGATGTAATATGGCAGACACAGAAGAATGTTGATCGTGCCGAAGGCTATTTTGATCAAGCTGTCAAAACTGCCCCGGATGATTGGTAAGAGATACATAATCTACATGAATCATGATTTTTTTCTTTAGACATTTTGTTTTTGCTTTATTTTCTTGTTTTGTTTACCAATTAAATATGGTAATGACTTATATGTTTCTTGGATGTTGATAAATCTAATTAATGTGTGAACCTCAATGGAACTTTGTCAGCTATGTTCTGGCTTCTTATGCTAAATTCCTTTGGGATGTTGAAGAAGACGATGAAGACAAAGACTCCCAAGAACATAAAGCTGTTGAGAGCAATGAATATGCAGCCAATAATATCTTCGAAGGAACAAATGGGCACCCTCACTTGAATGCAGCCTCTCAATCTTACCTCACTGTTACTGAGTGAGTGATGTTGGGGTTATCTTGCAAGTCTCAAACAATCACATGAAGGGGCTAATTTTGTAGAGATGACTTTCTGGCTATATGTACGTATGTATTTACGTACGTACGTATGTATGTATGTATGTATGTATGTAAATACTAAATAGTAGCTTATGACATGCATAAATAAGAGAAAGCAGCTTTCTGTGCCTTGTGTTAACTACTAGTGAGTGAGGCTTCCTACTGTTGTATCCTTTGAGAAGGTGAAATTTTGGTAGACAGACATTAAGGTAAGGAATAAAGAACAGCCCTTCATAGTGTTCTCTAATTATTTATCCGGAACGCCGAGAAATGATTTATCTTTTTAATAAATTGATCATTCTATTCCTATTAACAAGCATTTTAATTTTCATTTTCATTTTCATAAAGCATAGCTTGTTGATAAATTAATAAATCATGCAAGCTTTAGCCAATATCCATTGATCCAATCCTATTAAACCAAAAGAAAATGGAAAGAAGAAAAATCAACCAAGCCAAACCCAATAGTAGGGGAGAAGTTTTAAATAACAATATAAATCTACGACTCCAAATTAATGTTGGTGGGACTTGAAGCATATGGAGTCATTTTGTCTCTTATGATAGTTCAACTTGTTGCTTGGAACACTTTTCAAGCCAGCCAATTGTATGTAGTCTTTATTTTCCCTTTTCCTTTTGCTTTCACCTGTCAGACTCAATGATAAGGGTGACCATCATGTTTAAGAATTGAAATTGTCTTTTTCAATTTGTCTATTCTCACCATTTGTTGTACGGACGTGATAAGAAAATAGTAGTATCACCATTATTTTGGTCGCAACTTGTTCAATTGATGTATTGTGAGGTTTGGTTTAAGACTAGTCAAATTTCTAAGTTTCAATTTCTAGACTCCTGATTTATACTTGCTATTCTTGTTTTCTCTTTTCATTTATGATGTTAAGTGTTTATCAGCACCTTGATCATCATATGACACATTCTTCTTTATGTCCTTTTCTGAGATAAAAGTCATATCCTATATGGACTTATGTGTGATGATTTCTCAGGAATTTTGAGACATATTGGAATGGTCCGGATTTAGAGAACCAAACCTCAACACTAGGAGACTACAAGGCAGAACAAAACAGAACAAAGTTTGTATAATTAACGAAACTCAGATATGTGTTTCTGATATATATGTAATTGACAAAGTTTGCTTTTTAGTATTGAAATGCATCAATACTCTAACATTGTCATAAAAAGTTTGTCTTTCCATGCTAATTTAGTTAAAGTGCCAAATTGGAAATGTTCATGTAATCATGCTACAAAAGAATTGAAATATCAAAAGTACTAATGCATGATTCATCTACACCTAACTCATCTCATCTAGGCCCTGATAACTGAACACACGACAGTGGTATGTTACTATAAAAACTTGAAGTTGCTTCACTACTACTCGTTTTCAAGAAAGCTGAGAAAAAACCAGCTTGAGACAACAATGGAGGATCAGGCACAGGGCATAGACCTTCAAGCATTTGCACTACCTTTGTCATTGAAGGCCTCAGATTCATGTCATCTTGTATGCACCAGAGCGCCACCTTGAGTGCAGTCACAGCCCTTTCATCCTTCTCATCAATATCTATCTTATTGTCAAGAACTTCTTTCAGTTTCCCTTCCTCCATCATTCTGAAGACATAAGAGGGAAAATGCGCTTTCTCCGAACCTTCCCACTGATCATAGTTCTTTCTCCCTCCAATGATCTCAAGCAGGACCATGCCATAGCTGAAGACATCACTCTTCTCAGAAATTGCATAGTTAGTGATCCATTCTGGCGCCAGATACCCTCTGGTGCCCCTCAGAGTTGTGAAGACATGGCTTTGTTCGCGGCTCATTAGCTTCGCCAACCCGAAATCCGAAACCTTGGCAGTGAAATTGTCATCAAGGAGAACATTCTGGGGCTTGATATCACAATGTATGATCTTCACTTCACACTCCTCATGCAGATAGGCCAATCCCTTCGCAGTGCCTATTGCAATGCTGAACCTTGTTTCCCAATTCAGCAAGAAAGAGTTCTCACTGTTCTTGAAGATCCATTTGTCGAGAGAACCCCTCCCCATGTACTCATAGACGAGAAGGCGGTGATGTCCCTCGGCGCAGAAGCCTTTAAGCTTCACAAGATGAACATGGTGAATGCTTCCAATTATGGACACCTCAGCCTTGAACTCTTTTGTCCCTTGTCCAACACCTTCCAATTTTTTCACAGCCAATTGAGTCCCATCTTCAAGCTCACCAAGATACACCGATCCGAAGCCTCCTTCGCCGATTTTCGTTGAGAAATTCTTTGTCACATTGGAGAGAGCACTATAAGTGAACTTAGCAGGCATTCCTGAGAGAACATCCAAGAAATCATCTTCCTCCATTGTGTTCATGGCGGCAAAATTCTTCTTCCTCTTGTTATAGCACCAGAGACCTGACACAGGGCCAACAATAACCAAAACAGTGAGAATCACAATGGCAACAACCAGCAGCATGTTTTTGTTGCCATTTCCATCACCGCCATCATCAATTAAGACCTTCATGTATGAAACATAACCGCCGGCGCTGCCTTTAGAGCGCTGGAAGCTTCCAGTCTGATCAAAATGGAAGCATCTCCTGGTGCTATTCTCGAAGAAAAGCACTAGGCAAGAGCAGTTCCCCAAACAAGCTTCTCTGCAGGCATTCAGGCTTGATTCTATCGAAACTGGCGCGACATACTTGAGTGCAAAGTAATCAAGCTTCTCACCAACATATACAAGTTGTGTTCTAGAAGAACAGGTTGAGACGTTGGGAGGCTTGCAGTTGAATCTAGACAAGAGGAGCGTGGGACATTCACACCAATTCTGGAAGAAGCAGACATTGTAAGGATCACAAGGCTCAGGAATGCCGCAGGGATCTTCTGGAATCTTCTTAGCCTCAGGGGTAACAGATCTCCCCTTGCTGAGATCATAGAAAGAGATGGCACCATTAGGGTCCAAAATTGCCGCCCAAAATGACTCATTGCTGTTATCTGAAATGTCAGAGAACACAGTGTTCCATATCAAACCCCCATTCCTGTCATAGAAGTTCCATGAATTGTTCACAAGAGAAGCAGAGTGAACCCTGCCACTTGAATGATTCTTGTGCTGGCTTCCTTGAATCACTTCCCCTGATAGGGACCAGTATTGTTGCGGTGGTTCAAATCCTGCATAGAGAACCAAATCACCTTCATTGTAGCCAAGATAATGAAACAAGTTATTCTGGTTAGGGAAGGTTTTGAGCTTCATTCCTTCCACAAATTCTTGATCAGGCAAAAGTGTATCGGTGGGATGATCAAAACTCTGCCAAATAGTTAAACCTTTTTGACCATGCAACACCAAATTCCCCGAATCCTTCAACTCCATGGCTATAACTTTCCTTCCTGCGGTGTTTGTTGCGAAAACCACACCGTTCCCACTCTCCAAATAAGCATTCCCGCTACGCTCAAACACAAACCTATCGGAATTTTTAACAAGCAATCCTCTGTTTGCAGTCCAAACAACTTTGTAGCTGCTCAAGTGAATCACCACAAGGACAAACAAGGAAACGTCCAAGGTAGCGAAGAATCCGAAGGCGAAAACCGAGTTGTTGGACTGCAGGAACATCCCTCCTTGGCCCTCCCAATCTAGCCTGGATGCACTGAATCCAGGGTATATCTTGCCAATGTGTCGATCATTTGCCATGCAGGCTCTAGAACACACAAGCAGCACATAGAGAAACAAAGTTCCATATCTTAACAACCCCATAGTTTCCATATATCTGCATCAATCACTTGGGTTTTTACTAAATACTAATCCCAAAAAATTAATCCTGTAAAACATGTTAAATTAAAATATTGAATCCATCATATGACACAGGAAAAAAAAAAGTTATTATTTTGTACACCATAGACATGTTACACAATATGACCTAATAAGGAGAATCAATATTTGGAGTGAGTGCCATATATAGATATTGATGAGTATGAGAAACAAACCTCATTTTCCATTAGGTAGCAGAAACGATGTAGGTGGAGGCATGCTATATATATTTGGTTACAAGTGCAGAAAGAGGGGTTTGTGGAAACTTTGGTTTCAGCCCCAGCTTCATCATTTGAAGAAGAAGAAGAAGAAGAAAAGACAGAAAGTCAAGTCTTGAGGCACTGTGTTGTGCTGTGTGTTATTATGAGGGTAGAGGCGAATAATAATTTAGTTGTGTGCTATATGGTTTGTATTACATTAGGGTCCACCATTTTCCCTGTATTGGAGGGTTAATGTCCATTTCAGAGGTGAATGAGTGATTTATTTCCATATTTGATATTACCTTTATTAATTGGAGCCTTGGAATAATAATTTCATGCAAAATTTGACTCCTAAACGTAATGTGTTGTGAGCTACATAATTTTAAAATTATGCTAACCACTACGTGCTTTATTTCCTTTTCTTGTACTAATCCATTCTCATTAAAATGAATTAATAAAAACTGAAACAGTTGGCATTATCTTGCCACGGAGCAATTTGAAGGCAAGTCTTCAAGAAAGTCTTTTGCAAAAGGCCACAATTCCACTTGGTGAGTGCAATTTGGGACTTAAGAAGAGTCAAATCAGGCTCCATGTGTTAGCTGTGATTAAGTGATAACCAAGCACATGGAAAAATCTGTTAATTTCCACAAAAAGGATCATGGAAGCACGTGCTCATCAATCTTTTCCAACAAAAGGAGGCCCCTCAACGAGATGAATGTTTTAGCTCTCTCACATCATAAATTTTTACTACTTTTCTGATGATTTCCACTTTCAAGCCAGGCCAGATAAATATAGGTTGCATACTTGTCACACTTATTTCATCCAACTATATTTATTTATTTCATTCGTCAGTAACCTTTTTTGTGGTACATTTGTGAGTAACCTGTCCTTAACTCACTCGGATTTATTAGTCACAATATTTGCAGTGAAAATAATAACGTAATGAGGCTAACAATATTGCGCTTAAAGTTGAAAAACTAATCAGTACTCAAACTTTCCCCCCTTATTACTAATTCCAACACAAGTGCAGATGTTGGTTATGCTTAAATTAAAAAAGGAAAATGGAAAAACAGAAAGAATAACCGTATTACATATTTAACAAGAAGAAAAGCTTATATTACATTTAACAGAAAGATCGACGTTTAATATGGTTCAATGTTGATATAAAGTCACTACCCACTAAAGTTATACATGTTGACTTGAAACCGGGTTTTTTCTTTCCGAGAAAAATAACTCAAATAATCTAATTCTTTCTTTACGTTTTTACATTGTTTTAGTAAATAAAAATCTACGGCGAAGTTGGTTTTGGTAAGGGAGTGAAAATTCAGAAAAGGTGGTATCTGAGCATGCACTAAAGCAATTAGACCCTTGATTTTTCACCCTGTACGAATATAAATCAAAGATTGAATGGATAAATATTTAATTATTAGTATCATGTAATATATAGTAGCTAATAAAAGGCGACGCCACAGACACAGCGTTAGCAGCAAGAGGCACTACCTAATGCAATGAAGCATTACTTTTTTAATTGCACAGCAATATTGTAAAATATTAATCCTCTATATTTGGTTGTTGTGACGAGTTGAGTCCGAGATCATGAATGCCCGAGCATGGAGTTCATGAATATATAGATTTAAAATCTGAAAAAGCATTTTGAAAACCAGGGTCCATGAATGTGAATGGATTGCAAAAAGGATATGAAAGTCAAATTTAGTGTTCTAAAGGGGACAGTATTTTTTGGACATATATAGCTTTTACATTTTTCTTTTAATCTTAAAGAATTAAGGAAAGCTGCGCATTAATTAGAGAGTCACATAAAGTATATTTATGGCAACTTGGGCTGGAGGTGTAGATACCGGCAGTATTGCATGCACATTAACATTCAGTTTTGCAATTTTTTTAAAATTATTACTTTATGTAAACATTAGTTTATGTGATGAGATACCAAATTATTTATGCATGACTAACTCACTTGGAAATTTTTGTATAGTATCTTGGGGTTCCGTCTCATGGCCCATGGGTTTGGTAGGTTGTTAGACGATCTTTCTAAAATTAGTAGCCCAAAAGAATTTTTTTTTAAGAAAAAGAGAAGAAAACATTACATTACTGTGCAACCCAAGATCAAGTTAGCAGCCCAAGTTATCATGGTCTTATTGACAGTTTCTAAGTGTATATTTTCTTTCTTGACCAAAAGAAGCATTTCGACCAAAAACAGAAGTAGCGTATATTTCCATTGCTAGCCTATAATCATTTTTTTTTTTACCTATAATCGTTGATTGGCCATGTTTTTTCTTTTCACAAAAATAAGCTATTCTATTATTTATTATTTATTTTGGTCGGAAAGCCATTCTAATCTATGCCTTTATAAAAGTCCCTCTCATACAAGCCTCTAATAGTTGGTCTCCGTTTATGCGTCCCGGATAAGGTGCTTCTAGCTAGGCACTGCCAAATCAAAATGAATTTTATATGCATATACCAAAGTAGTGAAAGGTTCAGCTAAATTAATTAATAAACATAGATAAAGTGCTCAAACTATAATTAATTTTGTTGCATGCAGATAAGATCATCATGTGTATCATAACGCATTAGATATTAAATATCTCGCTAAATGCGGAACTGTCCAAATCTAATCGAAGTTTTGGCAAACTAATTCTCAACTAATTAATTACTATATTTATATACTATGACCCGGAAACCATTAACTATTGCAACGTTAGAAAAGTAAAAAAAACGACAATAACTAAAACGAACAAACACCACCAAGGAGTCAAGTGCAGCGAAAAGAATTGTATAAAATATGGATTGTCTATCGTGGACTATCTATAGCAGCGTTCTAGATGGAATTTATCTTTTAATTATATATGAAAAGATTTGCAAATAGGAATTTGATTCCTTTGTATAATTAATTCAAGTCATGCGGTCGAAAGATATTCTCATATTTCTCTTTTTTGTCGCTTTAATATTTGGTTGTACATAATTTTATCGATATGTTTAAATGAGCTAACTATAACTGCAAATACATGTGAACCAAGGCTAAAGCTTTTCCTTTTTTCCTTATTTTATTTTCTTCTTCCTTTTTTCATTGGAATAGTATGTGACGAAGTTATTCCATGCATTGTTTTGGTCAAAATGGTGCGGAATAGATCATACATCATTGACATATATAATAGTCCATCCAGAATTTGTTCATGGAATGTGTGAGTAAAAAACTAAAAAGTATGAGAGACGAGAGTACGAAACATCTCAATGGAAGTCAATGGCACTGTTATGTATATTTTAAATGTATAAATGCAAAATAAAAAAAATTAAAAAAATGTATAAATGCATGCGTCCAGCTTGCTTAATTATTCTGTTATGAATGAAATTACAAATAAACTTCATTGATGAAAATTTCTCCTTTATTGTTACCACATACCAAACACGCGCTAATGAAAAGTTTTTAATGCTCCCATTCAAATTGAAAATAAATAAATAAACTAAGAAAGAAAAGTGCTAGCTGAGTTATGGGATACATCACAGCAAATAAATTTCCTTAAATATACATATATATATATATATATATATATATAATTAGAATTATCTTATCCCCTGCTTGCGAACTTGCTTTTATTTTAAAACTTGGTAATGAATTGCTTTCTTCTTGTCGTTTTCTGTTTCCTGATTGGTTTTCCTTTTTTGAGAAAAAATATCTTCATAATATGCACAAGGACCATCTTATCCTCTACAGGATTTAATTGGAAAAGAAAAGGTGCATAGTTTGTGCACATGTCCATATTGTGATATTTTTATTGCCTCGGAGACGTCAATAATTGATAGATTTTAAACATAAAAAATATTGAAACAAAATTAAAATATCTTTTAAAATATGGCTGTATCAAGATCACATCTTGATTTTACTACATTTTCCAATTGCAAATAGCAATTGCTCCAAAGCAATGACATGATATATTTGAAAAAGCTGAAACATACGTCGAATATTATCAATAAACTGTACTATTGATATAGACTCTTTTGTAATATATGTATCAAGAATAACATTAGGAAGATTAAACACATAAGCACTTGTCTCTAATATATATATCAAGGGCTTGACATAGGGTGGTGCCATGAAATACACTCTCAGTATGTCTAAAATGAGATAAGAAGGGGAACTATGACGATTATGGATTAGAGGGCTTTGGATCTTGTCTCACATCCCAAAGATGTCATGGGATCCGTTCCAAGGCTTTCTGGCCAACTATGGAAGCTTGGAAAGCAAACCAGAAAATACGCCATTGGGCAGTAGCTGAAAGTGACAGCAGCAACAGGCCTCAGACAGGTCTTAGGGCGTCCCTGATACGCCTTCTGGCGACCTGCTAAGAGAGTAGCCAGCTTTAGCAACCTTTCACATTTTAAGGACCCTTCCTAAGGGCTTAGGGAGAGGGACAAAAAGAGGGTTTTGTTTGTACCAGGTTCTGAGTGAAAGAAGTGTGCATTGGGCAGAGATAAACGAGACAAATGCAGGTTGGGTTGCAAGCACAAGGACCCAGGCAGCAGAGGGCCTTGACCTGTAGCCCCTGAAAATGACATTACCAGGTTGAGCAAGCAAAAGAGACAAAAAAGGATCCAAAGAATGGGCAAAGAAAATGGGGAAAGCGAAGCAAGAAGGCAGAGAAAAAAGGAGAAAGAACAAGAAAGAAAAGGAGAGAGCACACATAGACACACTCATAGACATAGCTGAAACTCAGAAAATACGTCATCCCCCGCGCCAGAGGGCGTATCCAAAATGTTAGCTCTCAAGCTCCATAGCTCAAACCACCCACACAAGGGCTTAGATTGGGGGGGTAAGGTTGTTCACCCCTCACAATCCAACCCTCCTATACCCCATTTTCCCTTCCTTCCATTCATTTTCCTTCCTCAAGTCTCAAAGCAAGCTTACAAACTCATAATCTCATCCTTCTCATTTTCATCTTTATGCTTTAAACTTGTTTACAAAAAACGGTTTAAATCAGCTACACTAATCATACTTTCATGAGTTAGATGACACGTTCATGTCACACGAAACTGGTTAATCAGAATCTTAAATTGGGGACATATAATAACATCCACCCCCATTAAGTAGGAAGAGGTTGTATGTACATGTGTATGTTTCGGAGGTACATTTTATGAACACTCTAAATAAATAAATAAATTGTTATCGTATATCATGCATATATATCACTTAATTGAAGTCACTCAGCTGCAGACAAAAAAGGACTAAGCAGCTGGAAATAAGTAGCTTCTCGACATTATATTTATCTTTTATGAATAATAATGTAAAATTTACACGAGACCACATAGGGAGTTAAAAACATATTATTCTTTCAAAGGGTAAGACCCATAAAAGAGGGGGGCAGAGGTTCCCTTCCTCAGGGACACCCCCAAACTCCAAGGATTATTAATCTTTGGGTTAAATTAAACATTAAAAAAACACCCCAACCTCGAAAAAAAGAAGAAAAAAAAAATTCGAGGCTAATCTTCTGTAGTAGGGTGCACAGCAGGCTCGGCGGTTGCACCGCTATCATCGTAACTGTCACCGTTGATCTGATCAAGAATGAGGACAAAGGCCATGGCGAAAGCCGCGTCAAAGCCTGGCTTAACGCAAAGCGAGAACACTTCTTTCCCAAGCACGACGCTCGTGGTGGGGTCCACTTTCCGTCTGATCTCGGCCACTGATTCCTTCGTTGCGTTGAAGACCGTGCAGCACCGCTGCGAGAAGCACCCTTCGATCTGGTACTCCTCACCTGGCTTATCGTACACCTCCACCGTCACGCTCGCGCGTGACCGTCCGATGATTGATGACCTCTTCACGCTGAAGATCGGCTTATCGCCGTCCGATCTCTCCCCTTTAAACCCTTCCCACCGTTGATGCAGACTCGGCCTCTGCTTCACACAAATTGCTAACAACTCACTCAGTCCACTCAATCAATATAATTAAGGAAAATACAAATCTATATAATCACTCCAATAACCAACCATACATACAAGATTACCAGGGCCTTTATTAGTTGTTGTTGTGATAATTCTCCACATATTTATCCTAATCTTTATGACAAGGCCACATTAATCCAACAACATATTGTCGATCGGTACTACTAATTTTAGAAAAGAAGAAAACGATATATAAGAGCTATCTTAAGATCTTTTGTACAATAATGCTATGATATGAACCGTTAATTAATATAAAATAATAATTTTATATAATATCTCTCTGCAAAATCAGTAAAAAAGTTATAAAATTGAATTTGACTCGGAAACTAGAGGAGTCAGTGAGCGGAGTGGTTACCTTGCGGCGAACAGTGAGGAGGCAGCGGCCGTTGGGATCCATGAGAACGAGCTCGTCGCGGTCGCGAGAGTCGGGTCCGTAAGAGTCAACGCGGAAGACGAGTTGACCCTTGCAATCGTAGACGGTGAAGCCATCCCCGGAGAAGAAAAGCGAGGTCTTGAGCACGGTGAGCTGGATCTGCTCTTTGAACACATATTCATCTTCCACCGCCAACGCCATCTTCTCTATGCCTCCTGCTGCAGCTGATTCAGAACCCGCAACGGTCATCATCATCAAGAACAGATCGAACGAGGTGTATGTTATATAAGTGATGATAACGGTGAGTAGCTAGGGAACAGAGGACCTGGTTCATCTATATATTGCCATGTGAGTGTGAATGTGATTTATGGAGTGGGCTTCCTATTTGTAGTGTCATAGTTTTTTTTTTTTAATATTATCATACACTCCTATGCAGAGGTATAGAAAGAAGGAAGGGTCTCTATCATTTATTTATCACAAATATTTAATAATCAGCGTTCGTGTGTCTAGCGAATTATGGGCACACCTATAATTACTAGTTTATGCTATTTACATTTTCATGGAATACATACATGTAAAGGAATGTTACAATAAAAATATGAATCTCACAAAAATAAATATTTATAAAACAGGTATTAAATATACTGAATGCATATTGTGGGTGTAAGGCAGCATGCATGCTATTGGCTACCTTTCTCTGGTCTACACCAAATGTTGGGGCGGAAATACAAAATATCTAGAGAGATGATGCAACATATCAATTTACCATTTTTATGTATGTATCACTACCATATATACTTTCACAATATCTAATGTTGAAATCCATGATACCAGGAGAGAAAAGAGAGAAAATGGAATTGAATGGAATTGATAGAATAAAAGGTTGTGAGAAATTACAAGTAATACAGCCTATATATAGGCTAATGATAACCACTAAAAATCACTAACCATTAGCTAATTAGCTAAACCATTAGCTAATCCTAACTAACTATTACAATCATCAATTACTACAACTATATATTCTAATACCCCACCGCAAGCTGGACAATGTGCACTAACATGTTTAACTTGGAAACAACGATACAAAGAAAAATCAAAGAGCAACACAATGCTAAATGATTGAAACCCAACAGCAACCACCGAAGTCCCTAGTTCCTGGAAGACTTCGACTTTCACCGAAGCCCCTTCGACCTTCCTCCAACGTGAAGTCTTCGACTTTCACTGAATCCCCTTCGACCTTCCTCCAACGTCTCAACGGCACCGGTTGTAAACGGTTTCAACACAGGAACAATGATCAAATGCCATCACAGGCAAAACACATGGCAAAAGCAAATGGTCCCATCATATCCAAAGCTTAACCACCCACTCGGCAGAAGCAAACAAGGCTCAATTATCAAGGGCAGAAGCTGAAATTCGACGCTTAACCACCCAAGATAAGAGCAAATACAAAGCCATAAGGCTAACAGAATATGGACCAATGCTTGCCCATGTCACACAATGATCTGAATAAAAGCCACACAAGGCTAACAAAGCAGAAACTTGTGACAGAAAATGTCATACTAAAATTGTAACAGCCAAACTAGGAGTAACAGATCTAAGGCTCCGAGCATATTAGAACTAAAACTCAGCCAAACCAGCAGTATTCTTCATAAGATATTTGCACAAATAGATCCAAAACTCAGTAAGTGGACGTCCATACAAAGGAAATGTTACCTCCTTATCGAGGAAAGGCAATCCGTCAAATACCTTGTGTGCACCATCAACAAGAAGTAAGAAACTACATCATCAAGGACCTCATATCTGAACTAAGCCAATCAAGAAGATGAAATCAAATATGAATAATGAAGAACAAGAATCACAGAGACGGAACACAAATACTGCAGCAAGGTCACCACTGCAAGAAAGCAAAAATCTGAAGATGAGCTAGAAACGAACTCAAGTCCGGCAAACCATAGCCGTCGGCCATCACAAGTGAAAGCAGATAAAGATCAAATATGGCGGCGATAAGCCTTTGGAAACCACCAACAACAACAAAGCACGTGAGGCGGAGCACCCACACGTGCCTGCTTCCTCCGTGAAGTGAATGAGCGCCACTGCAAGAGAGGTAATCAGGAAGTGCTTGAAGAAAGTGAAGCCTTTCTACGAGAAGCTCTCGCAGAAAGCAGCGGCAACAACAACCACTGCAGAAACCAGATCTGGAACCACGCTCTCTTCGGCGACACGATTCGCCAGATCTGAACTTCAGAACGAACGCGATCAAGGCAAAGCAATCGTTGCGATTGTCGAGGAACAACCGCCGGATTCTCTGCAGCATCTCTGATTCCCTTCGTCAAGAACGAATCGCACCGCATCGCGGCGAATTACAAAATCCTCGGTGGAGGAGGAGGGAGCGGAAATGACAGCGTTCACCTTTGCAACGGATCCTGGAGCACGATCTGAACCAGAACGCGTAGCACAATCCCAGCCGTGCGGCGCCGAACAGAGACGAGCAAGCATCTACGCAATGCCGGACGCGAAATGGACGGTGGTGATGCGGCTCCACGTGGCAGCGTGTGACCGCACAACGGCGGTGTCACTGCTAAGGGAGTTGCCTGCGCTGATGGCGACGCAGAAAGAAGCAGCACGACAATGTTGAGATTCAGCAACTGAAATGGAAAAGAGAGAGAAAGAACTGTAGAGAAAGAGCAAGAGATTCAGAGTTTGTTTTTGTTTTTGATTTTGTTTTTTTTTTTTAGTTGTTGTTTTTTTTTTTCTTTGAGAAAAATAAAGGAAAACTAAAGAAAATAGTGTTAGGGAAGCAAGAAAATGAAGGAAAAAGAAAGAAAACGAAAGAACGAAAAAGAAAATGAGTGCAGCGGAATGTTCAGGGTGGATGCCAAGGCTCTGATACCATGTTGAAATCCATGGTACCAAGAGAGAAAAGAGAGAAAATGGAATTGAATGGAATTGATAGAATGAAAGGTTGTGAGAAATTACAAGTGATACAGCCTATATATAGGCTAATGATAACCACTAACAATCACTAATCATTAGCTAATTAGCTAAACCATTAGCTAATCCTAACTAACTATTACAATCATCAATTACTACAACTATATATTCTACTATCTAACATTATTTTAATCTTTCTATATAAAAAGTATGCCGAAATGTTCTTGACATGACAACAACCAATCGTGTATTTCTGGATTTGAATTTCTATCTTAAAAAAAGCATAGAAGACCAAAATTTAAAAAGTGAGAAAAAAATAATTTTTTGCATATTAAGACTTCTTTTTTTTTTTAAGTCAGTTTGCTTTTACAAGTGTGGCTGAGTTGATTCGGTATGTGAATTCGGTGCCACTTGTTGGTCGTCCTGATGTATAAAGAAATACGGAGATACGGAAATACCCAAAAATCCCAATTATATGTATTTGTTGGCAAGAGTCTACATTAATCTCAGTTTTGTCTACTGAACGCACAAAATTGATGCGAAAAATAAAATAAAATAAATAGAAACATATGGCTATTATTCTACGTTCCAAGCATAGGTTAATGAGTTTGATTTCTACCCCATAAGTTGATCTGGATTCGCAGCCAATTTTTGTCAACTGCGTACTCTAAAAAAATGATAAAAAATAATAAATCTATGGCTAATGTTAACATATTGCAAGCAGAGGTCGTTGAATTTGATTTCCAACCCATAATTGGATTTATCATTAGAAAATATATATATATATATATATATATATATGTGTGTGTGTGTGTGTGTGTGTGTGTGTGTGTGTGTGTGTAGAGAAAATTAACAATCACAATCTAGGTAGATAAGTTTTGTAATCAACCTTGTGCCTTTTCAATTATAATTAACCTCAAGCATCCAATGTTTTCTGAAAGCTGAAATAAAAATTGAAACCTCAAGCATTCATGTACGTTTTTATGCGAGAATTAATGGTGAGGCATGAGAGCGATTGGCATGTACGTAGTGGAAGGGGGCCGGGGACAGTGTCATTTGCTTCATGGCATGCCAAGTCCCTACCGTCCAATGCTAATGCCATGCTCCCACACAAATCGAACCCAACATTCAAATGATGCTATAATTTTCAAAGAAATTTTTGGTATGATAATGAAACGAGATATTAGTTATGTTTTTTTTATCATATACAAAATAATTTTTTATATATCCTAAAATGATGGTTATCATAAGCTGAAATGTGATTAATATATATGTGTGATTAAAAATATATTCAATTTATGTATTATGATCGTACACAATTTCTCCGGAAACTATAATGATGAAATTAATGACTCCGTATGGACGACTATTATTAAATTTGCACAAAGTCAAAAACCAAGAAATGTGGGTCAAGTGGACCTCTACATGCACCACCCTGCAGGTCCCCCACCACCGTCACGATTTGTTCAAAAGTCACGCTGCCTCATCTAACGCACAAGACTGCGATCGGTTGAACTGCAAATAGCCGTAATTGAACTTGATGAAAAGGATTAGAATAGCACTAGTAATTGTAATTGTAATGCTATAGCCTATATATATAGAGTAATTGACAATATATGACAATTCTTTGACATGCAGTTCTAGCTTACTTTACTTGAAAGGATTAATCAATAAGTTGGTTTCGACAGATATGGAATTTGAGGTTAATATATGTTGACCCACACGGCCACCCACGCCGCCCTTGCTGGCTCGAGTAATCTTGAGTCTTTACCAACTTACTACGTAAGCTAGATTGATTGCGCGTAATAACTTCTTGAATTTTTCGTATTTCAAGTAAGAACAAAAGTTGGGTCTGGATATAGATTGGCTCACTCGTAATCCAAGTTGATAATTTTTTAACATTTTTTTTTTAATTTAATCTGGAAAATTGGACACGGTTCATACGAATTTGTTCGCATGATAACGCTCCCGAAGTTCAAAACCCGTTCCCATATAATGACGTCTAAGCAGGGAAATAAAAAGAGATTTGTGGTAAACAATCACAAACTAGATGTTTCATAGTGGACGAAAATTTGCCACATCAAAAGGTAATTAATTACTAATTAGAGCACTTATTATCATTAGTTGTGTCTTTTAATAGTGGGTTTTTTTTTTTTCCTTATGGTTTGGTAAAGTTGGGTGGTGGGGTAACATTACCAAATAAGAGTGAGAAAGAAAAGTGGTGTGAAACTAATCCAATTCCAACGCGGAGTAGTTGATGATGGGCCTACTTTGCTGCTGCTGGGCTCCTTCAGACAACTGTTTCCCCTTTTCGTACCGATACGGCGGTGATCAATGATCATGCTGATGCTGTATAATCTAAACTTTAAAGTATATAGAATATAAATGAATGGTCCGTATTTGTGTGTATATAACTTCTGCTAAACATTATCCATATTATACAGTGTAATATTATTAACAAGAAGATACCTTAATTATCGATAGCTCATATCTAACTACGAAAAAGAAAAATCTACACCCAATACCTTTTATACAAGGTTCATAGTCAATTCCTATGTATTTCTTTTTCCTTTTACGTGCGTTCTTAGTTCATTGCTCATATATATGCATTCATTAATTCCTGAAAGAACATTTTTTTTCTGGACAAAAAATAAACACATTTTTTGATGTGTTCCCTGAAGAACTCATTGACTGAATAGTTGATCTTATATTGTACAACACTCGTGTTTCTTGGCCCAATCCGTGTCCAAAACCCACTTCAAACTAGACTATTTTAATAATTACTATTTCGATAGATTTATTTTTCAAAAGGTATTTATTATCAAAAATTTTAAATGTGAACAAAGAAAAATGTTTAAGAGATTTAATAAATCAATTTATATATTGATTTACACATTGTAATGGATGGCATTTGATATTCTAAGAGAAAAAATAAAAAATAAAATAAATAAGTCGATTTATTAGGTTTTTTTAAACATTAGTCATGAACAAATCACCTCTCTTTCTAATCTCAGAACAAAAACTACTTTATTATGTTAGGTATTATCTGTCCTAAACTTTGTTGGTAGAAATAATCAAAGAAAATATCATCACTAGTATAAGTACTCGTTACATTATATGTACCCAAAAAAAAAGCTCCATACATTATAATGTCAGTTCCATTCCCTAAGTGCTATTTCAAACACAATAATCTATATCATGAACAGCAAACATGAAAACAGTAGCAACTTAATGTGATCAATTTTCATTCAAAAGTTATAAAAAGGGGCTTACAGCGAAGCATATAGTGCAAGAAGAGCATGAATGATGGCATGCCAATATGTACATTGCAAAATGCGAGAGGCATACATGATCTTAGCCTTGCAAAGCTAGGAGGAGGAAGAAAAAGAAATGGGAAAAAAGAAACAATCTCCGAGATGCATGCATGTTTATGTCATCATTTCATTAAATTGCTTTATTGATTCTGCACTGGGTATCTCGCTTCCGCTGCCAATGCACGTTGCTGTTCTATCTGCATATTACCACATGATAATCATGCTCTAATTATAATAATAATAATAATAATATTAATTCAGCATAAATTTTGATATAGAGCGCTGGGTATATACGAAGCTCAATTATTAGTTATAATTAAAATGCATGCATGGAATTAAAACTGATATACTTGGAATAGTTCGTGCAATTTGTTCTTGAGATAGCAATATTCATGCTCCAGCATCTCCAAAGCTCGCAAGCATCTGCAATTGGATACGTACGTACAGATTAATCAACAATTGCAGTTAGCTAACCCCCAATAATAACCCTAGTTATTAGATAATAGTCTTAGTACTCTATATATATTACTGTGCTCATCTAGATTGAGATGTATGTCACTAGAATATTTTTGTGAGACATGACATGATGAAGCCATTATTGTAACATTATGTATGAACGTGATAATATAAAATGTGACCGTGCAGGGCAAAAAGCAAGTGAGATTTTTTAAAAATTTTTAATATTTAAATTTGAAGGGTTGAAAAAAGGGGTGCACACGAATATTGTTGAGAGTAGGGATAGACAGGGGAGTTAGTTAGTTAGTTAGTTACGCACCGAGGACGGTTACAGTGGTCAGTAGCGGCACGAAAGGCAAGGCAGACGCTGGTGACTCTTTTGGCGCCAATGCTTGAGCTGCTTCCCATCAACTGATTCAAATGTATCCCCATTTTGTTGTAGTCCAACAATTCCCTCTCCATTCTGCGCGCACTTACCGTAACAGATTATGACAACAAATAATTAATAATAAGAGCGTTATCATTGGGGGGGGGGGGGAAGAGAGAAAAGGGGGAAAATTACAGCAGCAATGATCTGAGATCGGCGAGTAGCTTGTCGGACTCTAGGAAATAAATGTTGAGAACCTGAGAGACGAAGTTGGGGGAGCTGTCGGCTTGGAGCTGCTGGAGCTGCAAGAACTGCTCATCCAAGACACCCTGGTGGAAGAGGAAGGCCAGGAGGCGGTTCATGTCGGCCCACAAGAGGTCCGCACCCAACCCAAGCATCCACCGTGGGAGACCCGTTTTGATATAATTCACTGCCTGCCTGCCTGCCTGCTCCAACAAAACTTAACTAGCAATGAGCAGCTGTGTTCCAGCCTGCCCTGGGAATTTCATTAGTATTTAAAGTTTGCATTCGAAAAAGAGCTACTTCCATCGAAGTTGTTAATGCTAAAGACCATACTAGTGGTACTACTTAATTAAATAATGTACGTCGACTATAGAAAGGTAAAAACGGTGAATGTGGGGGCCGGGAGGGAAGGCGTGCAATTAAGGGGTAGTATCGAGGTGAATGCGGGGTATCTGCCAGACCACCTTTTGTTCCCGTTCCCGGTCACTTCGCGTGCTGCTTGCTTCGCCCTCTCCTCCTCCTCCTCCTCCTGACAACTGCTTACTCCCGGTAACTAACTTGTCACTCCCTCCTGCCTGCCATGACATGGATATCAAACTCTTACATATTTATATTTTAACATTAAACATTATAATAATTCTTTGAATTAGTTTTGGCAATAATAACTAGCTACTTTTGTGAAATGATAGTATAATAACAATTGAAATAGATAGATAATTTTGAGATAATCACAATCACAAATATGTGAGGTTAACTATGATGTGATTTACTATGAACTCTGCATCTTTTTTAGTGTATTTATTTCAAGGTTATTTATTCTAGTTGTGAAGAAATTCTTATATATATCATGGTATAAAAGATTTATACACCATAATGTATCTAGAGCAATGAATTTTCTTAGAATGAGAGAAATTATTGGAGAGAAAAAACAATCAAGAGAGAGTGAATGAATCATTAATATGTTACTACATTATTACTTTTTTTTTATGTAAAAATGCTTTATGTTAAATCTGGTTTAAGTTCAGAAACTATTAGTTATTAAATACACATTAATTATGAGATGATATATGTACTCATTTAATATGAAACATTGTATCAACTTATATTTCATCTATTGTTGAATAAACAATTTCATTAGAGTATAAACATAAATATTTTATATAAATAAGATTTTATCAAAATTTATAAATGTTAGTTCAATTAGTTGTATCTCTTTTATGGAAAAAAAAGCTATTTTTTTTCCTCTCTTAGTGAATAAAATAACATGAAAAATTGATTTCCTCACTTAGAAGTTAGAGAACCTTTGATTAACGAAAATTACTAATCTTTCCTCTGTTATGCGCCCGCACATCCAGACTCCAATGCAGACCTCATGGCTTAGTGATACTCGAACCCAAGACCTCTGTCATTCCCAACAATGCCTTATCCACTAAACTAGCATTACTTTTTGCAACATTTTATGCAATCATATTTATTGATATAATTTTATTATTTAATATTTCTTTTTAAAGAAACCTTAATCTAAAGAGTCCCTAGGACTCAGGGACTCTCCCACACTCACACTCTCATCTCATCTAAATGATGTGAGAGAGCTTTGCTGGCATTTTCCTTTTTGTTTTTTGTTGGTAAAATGTCATATATCAGTGATAGACCTGCCCGTGTATTTTTTTATCATAAAAAATAAAAAATAAATATTAAAATAAAATAAAATATGCAATTTTTAATTTTTAAAAAATAATCATAACAAAGTATTATTTTTGTTAATAACTTAATTTCTTAATATAATAATATTCTAAAGTAAAAAACTAATATATATATATATA
>QANU01103674.1:172008-274747 GCA_003254905.1 Nissolia schottii
ATATATATATATATATATATATATATATATATATACACACACACCACACACACACAAACTTCAGTTGCTTGTGCAGCAAGCAAGATAACTAACTTCAACTAACCTCTTAATTATAACTAACTCTAACAACTCTAACTAACTCTAACAAGTTAAGAGTTTCCCCCTATTACCCCTCCTCAAACATGGCATGGGGTTTAATGAAAATGTTGATCATGCCAAGTTTGGAATGCAGAAACTGCAAGATTGCAAGAGGCACGGGTTTGGTCATCAAATCGGCAAGTTGCAGCTTGGAGGCTATGGGAAGAAGTCGAATGAAACCACTTTGAACTTTCTCACAAACAATGTGACGATGAAGCTCGATGTACTTTGTGCGCTCATGGAAAGTAGGATTGTGTGCTATTTGCATAGCAGATTGAGTAAGTGTCATGCCAAAGTCCTTCAACAAATAAGAAATTCATTGCAGCTCACATGACACGGCTGCAAGAGCTCGATATTCTACCTCACAAGATGATCGAGAGACAATGTACTATTTCTTAGATTTCCAGCTTAGCAATAAGTCAGCAAGAAAGACACAAAAGCCAGTGGTGGAACAGCGAGTGTCAGGGCAACCAGCCCAGTCAGCATCACTTTAGGCCTTCAGCTGCAAATCAGAGATGCTTGAGAAGAAAGACCCATTCCTGAGTTGGATTTGATGAATCTAAGGATCCTTTCAGCTGTTGATTGATGTGTTGTAGTAGGATTTGACATGAATTGAGCAAGATGGTTCACAGAAAAGGAGAGATCAGGCTTGGTTGTAGTTAAGTAGATGAATCTACCAACCAATCTCCTATAAGCAGCAAGATTAGCCAAGGGTTCACCCATATTTTTGGACAAGTGGTAAGAGGCAACCATGGGGGTGTTGAGTGGCTTGCAGCCAAGCATCCATGCATTTGAGAGGATTTCAAGGGCATACTTTCTCTATGAGACTGAGATGCCTTGATTGGAACGAGCTACTTCAAGGCCAAGAAAGAACTTGAGGTCACCTAGGTCCTTGATCTGAAACTGATTATGCAAGAACTGTTTAATTGATTGAATATCAGACAAGCTATCTCCAGCCAAGATAATGTCATCAACATATACTAGGAGAGTTGTAAATGGACCATCGGTGGTTTTGAGAAACAAAGAGTGATCCGATTGGGATTGAGCAAAGCCAAGAGACAAAGGGCACTAGAAAGCTTGGAAAATCATTGTCTACTTGCTTGTTTTAAACCATATAGTGATTTCAGCAGCAAGCATGCCTAGTTGGGTTTGGAACTCTTAAAACCCTGAGGTGGCTACATATAAACCTCCTCATGTAAGTCACCATGGAGGAAAGCATTACTAACATCTAGTTGTTGCAAGTGCCAACCCTTGATGGCTGTTAAAAATGAAGCTAATATGTTAAATGAAAAATGGAAAATTTGAACATGATTAATCTCTCGCATTCATTTTAAATATGATTATTTCATGTTCATTTTAATTGGGAGAGGATCACATCCTTAAAAAATATAATTGAGGAATATTTCTAGAAAAATTATATATGTCCTAGGAAAGTGCAGAAAGTCAAAATAGAAAGGCGACATTAATTAGAAAAATTCCATAAAAATGTCGCACAAATTTTTTTCTCTCTTTCTGCTTTGCATTTCAATTGAGCCAAAATGTGAACCAAGAGCATTTGCATATATACTATTATTTTGGTCTGACACACATGCAGGCGTTAAATACGCACTTTAACCATACAGTAGGGTGTGAATGCAAACCAATTGATTATCGACATTGGACGGTATGGGTTAACGTATACTTTAGTTAGTTTAATTAATAAAAAATGGGAAGCATGCATGTGAATTTGTTTATAATTAAATCGCAATCCTTGCTTGAAAGGCATGCTTTGTACAGAGTTACCGACGTAAGCAAACTGCCAAATTTCTTCATAATTACCCTTTATCCACAATTGTAGTCAGGGAAAAAATAAATGATAATTGTAATTAAGGCAAATTCGATCGATCGGAATGTTAATATCGATTCTATATATTCATAATAGTAATATTCCCTTGGAACCCAAGCCAGAAATTTATTTCAAAACAATAATTATGAATGATCAATGAAACTAGTAATAACGGATATGATTACAAATGTCTTTGAGTACATAAATTATCATTGTAGGACAAGTAATTGTGCCAATGCCTGTGCATTTCCTTTGAATGCGTGTATATATAAAATTGGAGGCATGCTTTGTAATGACGTAAGCAGACCGCAAATTAAAGCGCAGCTCAAAATTGCTTCGTTTAAAGGAAGCACTTTTGAATACCATACCAATACCAATGTTGTAAGTTGTTATAATAATAGTCCGTGGACTTCATAATCGTGCTTTTCGCTCTCCCGTGCTTATTTACTGTGGCCATTATTCCATTCCTTCCAACAAACAATGCCTTTTCCCCGTCTTCATGTTCTACTATATGATTACTGTTTCATTCCCCCCTTTTGCTTCGAAATTCCTAATGATGAGGATGAAGGATGAGTTTCCTTGTCTAATGTTTCTGTTCTTTTGGAGCTTAAAGTTGATATAAGTATGGGCCTATGGACTATTCTTTTATTCTGTTTATTTCAAAATGTTGACAAAACTGTGAGGTCATTAGGTCACGGTGATTATGTTACTAAGATAGTAATAATGAAAAAATAGTGGTCTCAATGCTCGAGGTTGTTATAGTTTGTAACGTTTTTTTTTTTTTTTAAATTATGTGCTGTTTATTCTTAATTAATTCCTTTTTGCATACCATATACGCACTCCCTTATTTTCTCTTTTCGTTTGGTCTTTTGAAGAATCTGTCAGAATTTGTTGTCTCATTCAGGGTCAGTCCTTGTCCTTGCGTTCAATAAACAATAATATATATATAGATATATATGTGTGTATATATATATAGTTATATAATTTAGCTATGAAAAATTGATGATAAAAAGAAAACAGCAAGAAATTGGTCGAAAATGTTTGGACCAATAAGAAGCCCGCATGAATGGATCATACGGCGAAATCATGAGCCCATGACAAATTTGGGTTCATTTCACATTCAAGAAACTGTATTGTTGATCCATGAATTATTAGACATCACTACATATTTTTTGGTACCAGAAACAGAAAGAGGGCTAAATTTAATGTCAATATATCACACGTCCATATTCGGTTGTGTCACGTTTCTGATACCAATCTATCTTATCCTGAATTTGAGGGCTCTCAACAGTGTTTAACAACCAAAACAGCTGAATAGTTCATGTTACAGTTACATCACAAGCAATAACCATGTTCAACTAAATAATAATCAGTTATCAAAAATTGATCAAAACTGACTCATTTTAACTTCCTGAGTCATGTGACCATATAGTCAAAGTCCATCTCTCCAATTTTTTGGTAGGTGTTGTGTGAATTGCAGCTTCCAGTTATTGAAGCAAAGAGATTAACAAAAGAAGAAGCATGTCAGAGTCAAACGCATTAGCAAATGGGTTGGCTGGAGCAGGAGGTGGTATTATTGCCCAAATCATAACATATCCTCTTCAAACGGTAAACACACGCCAACAAACTGAGAGAACACTCAAGAGGAACAACCTTCTTCCCTCATCCACCACTACTGTTCCTGCTGGCACTCTTCTTCAGATCTTTCAGGTGCTAATTTTGCTCCCTTTTATTTCCTATATCATGTTTTGATTATAAATTATGACACCCTTTAATTAACAGGTCATTGGAAGTGAGGGGTGGGGTGGACTCTACAGTGGCCTCAAGCCTTCTCTTCTTGGAACTGCTGCTTCTCAGGTCAACAATTTTTAAGTTCCTCGTCTTTTTAATTAATTTTAAGTCTAGGTTTTGCAGTATTCACTCATTATAAGGTTATGATATTTTTCTATGATATGATATGAATGTTTGAATGTGATTGCGAGAATGATGTAACAATATTATTGACAATTTGATAAATAATTGAGTCCTATCACTTCATTTCTTTCAAAAATTTTGGTTACAATATTTTGGTTGAGTAGCATTGCCTTTTTTTTTTTTTTTAGGGTTAATGGGTTGTCATCTGAATCCTGCTTTTTCAATACTGCTAGGGCATTTACTACTACTTCTATCAGGTATTTAAGAACAAGGCTGTGGCCTTTGCAGCTGCCAGAAAAGTCAAAGGGCGTGGAGATGGCACTGTTGGAATGTTTGGTTGGCTTGTTGTGGCTGCTATTGCTGGGTGATTATTTTTTTGTGTGTGATAGTGAACCCTGTTTCAAACTGTTTGATTTATATTCTTATTCTAGTTGTCTGATTTTGCAGGTCCTTGAATGTATTGTTTACAAACCCAATATGGGTTCTAGTGACTCGTATGCAGGTGCTTTAAGATTTTTCAGCTTCTTCAATTCTTTGTAGTTTGTAAAATGTCATTATGGTTGATTTTCAGTTGAAACTATTTATGTAACTCCTTTTCTGGCATGTAGTATGTACTAGTAAACAACACTAAAGGATACAAATTCACATTAACATTGGATGCTTCTAACATTGAAGTATCAGAGTGTGTCATTAGAGCCTAAAATGGGAACATTCCATAGACTTTGCATGCCCAATGCTAGCCATTATCTGATTGATTGCCCTGATGCTATCTATCTATAAAATAAACTGTGTATCCATCTTTTGGATCTAATGTCAAATCATGTGTGACATTCTATATTTGATTCTAGACACATACTCAAGCAGAAAGAAAAATCACAGACGAAAAGAAAGAAGCTTTAAGGAAGGATGCTTCTGAAAGCGGCTTAGCAGGCTCAGCATTACAAGACAAATTGGCTGAACTGGATTCTATAAAACCTCGACCCTATGGAACTATACATGCAGTTAGTCTCTTGCTTCTTATTCCACATTCTTCCTTTGGTTATTGATTATACTTTAGATTCATCAAAGCATGAGATGTTCTTCATGTTCTTGTATTTTAGCCTTTTCTTAATGATTACTAGATTTCCAGCTTGAAACTGCTTCTGTTGAGTTCTAATTTTCTATCTTAGTGGAAAGGCTTATTGTACCCTATTTTTCAAGCTCCTTTATCCAATTCATAAACAGAAATCAACTTTATACTTCCTACAGTTACATTCATGATATTTCATGTTGGATTTTAGATTTAATAAATTACAGATAAAAACAAAGCATAACTTGTTTTTAAAGTAGTCAGGGTATACTTCAAAGAATCTATGCCTAAGATTATCATATTTCTTGTTACATGAGTGATATCACTTTTGTTAATGCTGATACGAAGTTTTGTTTCGGGGTGAAAAGGCTAATGAAGTCTATAATGAAGCTGGTATTGTTGGATTTTGGAAGGGTGTCATCCCTGCCTTAATTATGGTCAGCATCATCATCTCTTCCATTGATATGTATTAAGTTCATGAGTAATATTTAGACAAGCTCAGTAAGAGTGGGAATTTGCATTACAGGTCTGCAATCCATCAATACAGTTTATGATTTATGAGAGTTCAATGAATCGTCTAAGGGCCAAACGATCTGCCAAGAAGCAGGGTGACAAAAGAGTAACTGCTTTGGAGGTATAGAGCACATTTTAATGACATAAAAGAGTGTTGTGGAAGCACCTTTTAGTTTTGTTTTATGTCACTTTCTGTATCTCTTTGTCCTTGTGCAAATTGAAACGCATCCTCTTGCCCCCTTCAAAAAGGTGTTTTTGCTGGGAGCATTAGCAAAACTTGGAGCAACTGTTTCAACATATCCCTTACTAGTTGTCAAGGTAAGTTCACCAATAGTTACTTCATTTTTTAACTTTTACATTGCGACACAAAAACCTTAACAAGAGTTCATGAGTTTTCAATTTCACAAAGCAGATGTCTCATCAGTCATCCAATATTGGTGCACCTTCTGTATTAAATAACTTTTTTATATAAACAATTCGAGAATGCTATATTGTCAGTTATCTTTGATTTTGGATGGTTGTTTTGCATTCATTCCAAGTAACTATTTTTTTTTTTTTTCTCTTCCACTCTTGCATGTTGTAAATCTCTATGCAAGTGATTATTCTGCACTAACTTGCTCATACAATTTATTAGAGTTGGTTCTGTTGCATTCTTGCTTGCAATAATATGTATCTCAGTAGCTATTCTGCCAGACTCAAGCACATTTGCACCAAAAATGTTCTTTTGTGATATGCCTAATGAATCTTACAACCTCGTATTGCAGTCGAGGCTTCAAGCAAAACAGGAGATTGGTGGTAGTAACTCATTAAGATACTCAGGTTTGCTTTTTGATAGTTGAGAAGTAACTTAATTTTCCTAACATTTTTATCAAAGCATGTCTATTTCTCAAATAATGCTAAAAAATGCAGGTACCTTTGATGCAATACTTAAAATGATCCGTTATGAAGGATTGCCTGGCTTTTATAAGGGTATGAGTACAAAGATTGTACAGAGTGTTTTTGCAGCTTCTGTTCTGTTCATGGTTAAGGAGGAGCTTGTTAAGGCCTTCACTGTGCTGGCAGATAAAAGCAAAAAAGTTATACCAAATTTGAGTAGTTGACTTCCTTCTTATAGCTAAAGAAAACAAAAACGAATGGGTTGACTTTCTTTTCCACATGGAAGAAAGAGTTCTCTCCCAACTGTTTTTACTCAGCTTGTGGTGAGGCATTGATGAATCTTCGCCAGATAATGGATAAAATTAACTGAAAATGTCACATACTTGGTGTTCAAGACCAAGGTGGAATGGTCAACTACTCAAACATGAAGACTTTCATACCTTCGTTCTTGTTTACAGAAACTACACCTTTTCTTTTGTCAACCTTTATTAGTAACCAAATTTGTAGCATATCTCTGTGTGTAATGCCATCATTATAAATTATCACAATTAGGTTGACTACTCTTCATATATTATAACTTAAGTTTAATATACTGTAAAATTTATTTACATGGTCATTCATAACTGTGATACTCATATAAGTTACTTAAAATGCTTAAAGTGTCCCACACCTTCCGCACCAAAAGAAACAAAGAAAAAGCTTGCTAGCATTCCAAAACTGCTGTCTCATGACACAAAATTGTCACATACCATCTTCTTCAGATGACAGCAGGGCTTGCCTTATGACTCTAATTACATCCGTGAGGGACACAACCCCTACAAGCAAACCCTCTTGATCCACCACCCAAACGCGGTGTACATGCTTGGAGACTGCCTTGTCAATCACCACAGATAAAGGTGATTCAACATTGCAAGTCACAAGCTCCCTTGTTCTTGAGGTACCACTACTTTTTGTCTCGGTTGGTGGGTACAAAGGACTTTTTGCAACCTCTTCAGTGAATGCTAGTGCAGTCATTCCCAACCATGATTTCAGTGTGTTTATGTAGCATCCCCTTAAATCAGTTACAGAAAATGTTCCAATAAGTTTCCTGCATCTACCCTGCAACATTGCACCAAGATTTTGCATTAAAAGTGACATTCCAATGCTTTCATCATATGATAATACTAAAAGGGTATGATTAAGTCCTATTCCACAATGGACTTAGTTGTGGTTTAGAATCAATTTTAAGCCTTATAAGAAGTGAAAATTTATTCCTCCAAAATCAATTCTGAGTCACCGCAACGGAAATTCAAATACACTACAAAGGTTGGGTGGACTACTAGACCAGACGATGCTAGCTAAATTGTTCTGTCATAAATCATATTGATACACAAACCATTAATATCTAAATGAGACTTACATTTATAAGCTGCTTGTGATCATCAGCACCTACATCAGAGGCTCTAACAATAGGAACAGCATTTAACATAGCAGACTTTAAGCACTTTGTGGCATCCAAGAGTTTTGTTCGGTCGGCGATGGCATAAATCTGCTCAGTTTCAGCACCCAAATCTTGGACAGAGCGTGACAGGAAGGTATGTAATTCACCGGAGTGGTCTCTCAAGAAACGAAGGACATCCATTTGAGTGAGCATTTGGTAGCTTGAAGCAGACTCTACAAGTTCCACTCCACCGGTTGATGTGTTCTCCGTATGGCTGTCAACTGGTACCATGGCACGATGCACCCCTTTGCTCAACACTTCCATACAATCTAACAGGCTACACATGATATCATACATATATACTTGTTATTATGTACTATCATTATTTTAACATCAAATGAGAATAGATCATGAGATACAATGAAGAAAAAATGAGTTTCACATTGATATGGCAAATGTGCCTATCTCATTGTGATTTGGCCCCAAAAAAAGAAAACATTACTCAATCTAATTAAAGCTTCATAACTAATCTGAGACTACACTTTTGAGATATTAAAAGTTTTTAAAGTAAAACTTAACTATTTTTTTTATATGTTACAAATAAATTAGTATAATTCATAACAAATTTAGGTTGATATAATTTGATTCTATCATTTAAGTTATGATTTTATTATTGACCTATATATTGACACCTTCCTCATTGTAATTATCAGATGTACCCTCATTGTAATTATCAAATACGCACCACTCTTATAATATTCTTTGTATTTTTTTTACTGTAGTCTTTGTTGCGTCCATTTACACGTCCCTTTGCCAACTTTATCAAAATGTTTAAGATATTTTATATATATATATATATATATATGTATATATATATATATGTATATATGTAGATGTATATGTATAGATGCACGCAACAATTCCGGAAGCCCGGAAGCGCTAATTAGGAGTACTCTCCTTGGCAAGGAAATCAGGACAAGCATTCACTCAAAACATTCGGTTCGTATCACATTATGTATAGATAAATTGATGTATTATGTATGACAAATTTTTTCTGCAATAAAATAAAACAAAGTAACCTGGTATTGGGATTGAGAGTCCACAAGCTAAGGCCTTCAAAGGAGTGGCCGATGATTGAAGAGACAGGGACAGACATCCTTTGATCAAGATCTATGCTGACATCATCACCACCACCGGTGACGTGGTCATCACCGGCTATGTGGGCAACGATGTCAAGCATTGTCACCATCCCTATGTAGTGCTTCCTCACGGCCCCCGTCTGCTTGTCCGACTCCACAATTATTGACCCCCCAGCTCCGATCCACTGCCCCGGCGGCGCCGCCACCGGCACCGCCACCACCTTGTTGGCCACCAGCGTGTTCATTGTGTGAGCCAGGGACGCCGTGTACGGCACCTCCACCAACCTCTTCCTATCCACCATCAAGTCCCTCACCTTCCTCTCCTTTATCCGCATGCTTTCGCTCCGTTGCATGGTGGGTCCCCCGCCACCACCGGGACTCTGCTCCTCCTTCATTTGCTGCATATTTTGATCGAATTTCCTTGGCTTACAAGAAACTAACGAGTATTTTCCAATGCCAAAACGGGCACTAGTTGGAAGATGTTGAGCTAGCATATCAAGGATATAGTGCAAATTAAAGAATCGATTAACTAGAATGTTGTTAATTTTTTGCTGGGGCTATTGTTACGCACATACGTGTCGTCTTGTGAGTTTTGCTATATTGTGCATGCACCCTCTGCTCTTGCCAAGTGTGATTCTATACTTGATGACTCATTCAAGGACCATGTCATGGTGACACCTTTATTTATTTCAGGGGTGAACATACTATTTCAAGGTGTTGAGTATTTTTCCTTGTTTGATACGGTTTAGTACATACAAATTACAAGTTGACCATCATGTGAGTGAATTGAGTTTACAAATTCCTAACCGCATGTCGGCCCAAGCCCAGAAACCTTATCCTAAAAACTGCGTTGGGGCCCCTCCCTAGGGGTGCAAATCCCGTGACACGCATTAATGCACAAAATCCTCCCTCCATTTATCACAACTCCGTCCTTTCTCGTGAGCACACATAAATTAGCTTTACTCCAACACTCATGCACTCACCAACCCCAAGTAGTAGTAGTACGTAGTAGTAGTAACTTCCATTAATGTTACTCTCTCATGAGCAGCCCCTATATATATATATATATATATATATTAACAAGCCCATAACGGCCTTCATTTGTTTCAAATCACACACACACACGCACACTCTCCAAAATGAAGCTCCAGCTCCAGCTCCATCTTCATCCACTACTGCAACTAGTAACCTTTGCAGTGTTGTTGCCACAACACGCAGTGCCTTACAGTACTGTGATCATGTCAGATTCGGGCGTGCCATCCACGCTAGTAGACGGCCCCCAGACCGGGTTCTCCATGAAGCAAGACGGCGCCCGAACCGACCCCCGGGAGCAGGAAGCCGTCTACGACATCATGCGCGCCACCGGCAACGACTGGGCCACCGACATCCCCGACGTGTGCCGCGGGCGTTGGCACGGCATCGAGTGCATGCCCGACAAGGACAACGTCTACCACGTCGTCTCCCTCTCCTTCGGCGCCCTCTCCGACGACACCGCCTTCCCCACCTGCGACCCCGCCCGCTCCTCGATCTCCCCCTCCGTCGCCACCCTCCCCCACCTCCGCACCCTCTTCTTCTACCGCTGCTTCTCCCACAACCCCCAGCCCATTCCCTCCTTCCTGGGCCGCCTCGGCCCATCATTGCAAACCCTCGTCCTCCGGGAAAACGGCCACGTGGGCCCCATCCCCACCGAGCTCGGCAACCTCACCCGATTGAGCGTCATGGATCTCCACAGAAACAATCTCAACGGCTCGATTCCGGTTTCGTTGAACCGGATCACCGGTCTGAGGTCGTTGGATTTGAGCGCCAACAAACTCACCGGTTCGATTCCCGGCTTAACTTTCCCCGGTTTAAACGTATTGGACCTGAGCCAGAACCTTCTAATGGGCCCTATCCCTTCCACAATTGGGGAATTCCGCTCTCTCATCAAATTGGACTTTAGTAGAAACCGTCTTGTGGGTCCAATTACGGATAATATCAAGGGCCTGAAGGCCCTCATGCTTATGGACTTGAGCTTCAATCGCATTCAAGGCCCGCTTCCGATGATGCTAAGAAGCCTGGGTTCTCTTCAGGCCTTGATCCTCAAGGGAAACCCAATGGGCTCGGTAATGATACCTAATGATGGGTTTGACGGAATGAAGGGCCTAATGATATTAATTATGTCGAACATGAATTTCAATGGGCCTGTCCCGGAATCGCTGGGCCGGTTACCGAACCTTCGCGTGCTGCATCTCGATGGGAACCACTTTAATGGGTCCATCCCGAGAAGCTTCAGGGATTTGAGGAGCCTGAGTGAGCTGAGGCTGAATGATAATGGGCTTAGTGGGCCCGTCCCGTTTGGGAGGGAAATGGTTTGGAGGATGAAGAGGAAGCTCAGGCTTTACAACAATTCTGGGCTTTGTTATGATGCGAACAGTGGGTTTGGGGAAAGTGCGGATTCCACGTTTGATTTTGGGATCAATTTGTGTGAGGGTTCGGGCCCGGGCCCGGGCTCGGGCTCGGGCTCGGATAAGACTGTGCAACATCTTTCAACCAATGAAAAGCCCATCCCAACAACAGCAACCATGAGTGCCTCGTCATCGGATGCTCTGCAAGTAGTGTCTCTGGAGGCACTTACAACTATAGCACTAGTGAATTTTGCACTGTCTACTTTAATTTTATAGTAGCAAAATAAATGTTATTATTAATTATTCTTAGGGAAGAGAAAATAAGTAGGAGGCCTTGAAAAGTTGTTACTAATTACGTACATCTTATGTTTCATTATGAATAGATTTTGGTTTTCTTTTACCTAATATCACTTTTGAAGGGTTTGGTTTTGGCCTCAAGTGTCTATATTAGTTAGCAATGGTATAAAAAAAACCAAAGAATCCTTCGCTGTTAATTATTCTGTTGCATGAGTATGCTAGGAGCCAAAGGCAACCAACTTAGAGAATTTTAAAACAGCTCATTGTTACATGTCTTGAAAGGACAAGTACTAGCAAGCATGACATCAATCATTGAATCATCATACATACCCGTACTTAATAAAAAAAGTTATATGTGACATAGTACTACTATATACCAAAATACTCGTGCTTAAGTTCCTTAACATTTGCAGTGATTATGTGAATTATAAAATTAACTATGTTCTTTAACCCTTTACCAAAACAGAGATGTTAATTGATCTTTCTATTCGGCAAGAAGTTTATAGCTGCGAAAACTTTGCGTCTATTTATGCCTACGACGCATCTTGACGAAAACGCAGAACAAAACAACTGATATATCACTTGAATTTCCCATTCAATGGTGGAAAAACCGCGGTTAACAAAGATACTATATATGTCCATTCAGTATGAAAATGACATGTTGATGACATTATTATTTTATCTAGTTATTCAACAACCAATTTTATTGTTTAAACCTATTTATTTGATCCTTCTAGTTTCAGCAGAGGAAATAATGCAAACCTCAAAAGTTTTCTAGAAAGGAAAAAAATTAAAAATCTCTACCTTGAAGCGAATTCTTTTATCACAATGTTTCGGTTACAGATTTCATTTTAATTTGGCGTGAAGGAACATTACAACGGACCACACATTGCCACTTTACGGATTAATTTATTTTCCCCCACAACTACTACTAAAGTTTTTTTTTTTAAATTGTATAATAATAATGCAAATTAGCCATTTTTTTCTTATTATATTAACAAAAAATAAACGGTAAAATGGACCCCACGTGTGCCTTTTCTCCCCTTCTATTGTTGAATCCTGAAACAGCTGGACTTGAGGAAGACGAAGAAGATCGAAGACTTGCCTTACACACTATATCAGCTACAGCTTTAGATTCAGCTTCCTGCATCATCAAACTAACGTTAAAAACTCCCAATAACCTTTTTTTTTTTTTTTTTACCTTTTCGGTTTTCTATTTTCAAATTTATCAACAGAGCACAACGTTGTAACCACATAAAGGGAAGTGTTTTGGAATCTCTCTGTCGGTTACACCTCTTTCTTCTTTCGAGCTAGCTAGCTAGCTAGCCCACAGAGAGAATATCTTAAAGGAACCGCTTTCGGAGTGAAGGAACAACAACAGCACCTGGTTCTGTTTTGTGGGTCGATTTCAAGTTTCGATTTTTCGTTCACTTTCCTCTGTTTGATTGAGAAGGTGAACAGAGAGAGAAGCAAGACTTAAGTTGGGGCTGATTGGTGGGAAGGTTATGGCTTTTTGCCCAATCTTTTGTTGCGGGAATGGTTCGGATGGGTATGAAAGTGCTTCATTTGTCTCTAGTTCAAGATTTACTGTTCATTTGTTATCTGTTTCTTTTTTACTTTGTTGTTGTAATTGTTCTGGATCAGATATTTGTCTCATATTAATTGGAATCCGTTCTTTATTTATTTATGTATTTATTTTTGAGGAAAATGAATATTAGTGAGGATTTTAGAATCTAGGTTTAGCTCAGATTCCTGGAATTGAAACTACTGTGCTGGAAGACTCTATTAAAGCTTAATATGGTAGTTAAACACTCAAGTGAAAACTAGAGAGGGATCTCTTAACGGCTTAATTAACATAATACACCAAGGTGCATGTTTCATTGATCCCATGCCTGCAGTCTTTTTTTCCAAGTACAGTTTTGGATTGAACTCTTGCTTTAATAGATAGCTGATATCGGAGTTTTTCTACAAATGCAGCAAGGCAAGAGGGAAGAAACAACCTCCATGGCGGGTGTTCTCTTTGAAGGAATTACATTCAGCTACAAATAATTTTAACTACGATAACAAACTCGGCGAAGGTGGATTCGGTAGTGTCTACTGGGGCCAACTCTGGGATGGATCACAAGTAGGACAATGCTTTCTCTTTTATTCTTTGTTGCATCAACAAATCTGCTTATGGTTATTCTTGATTGTTCTAGCTGTGGTTGCTAAAGCTGAGTTGTTTGCAATGGTTAATTAACTTAACAGGATAGTTTGTCTTTTGATGGCATATTGCTTTTAGCTGAAGATATCCTTTCTATTTACCAACTATTAAGGCCGTTTGATATCTTAGTTGCATCTTGAGGTCAACTTTAGCAGATTGAAACATGTCACAAAAGTTTTCCAAAAGCTTTCTCTTAGATTGTGATTGATCAAATTAGGGTAGAGTGGGTGGGAAGGGGAAATTGACGTGCTTCTGGCATCTCCAGTGGCTTCTTTTTTCTGTTGCAGCAATCCTTAAATGTAACTATAGAAGTTATCTTATAATGATTTGTGGATGAATGTTAACAACAAGATGCCTTGGTTTCTTTGTTGATACCATTTTTTTGTTTTTCGTTATTGGATTATTTGTTAATACTATAATAGAGAATAACTGGTTTCTTTTAATAGATGATTCTTTAGACTTATTGGCTTTGATTTGACCTTATGGAGCTATTTCTAGAACACGAGATCAAAAGTTTGGGGCTTAATGCTGTGAAACCATTTGATATAGACATTGCAGCTAGTGTGTGTGATGAAGCTATTTTAAATGTGCTAATTGCCAGCACATTATTATAGCTATGTAACATTTTCCTGTTTTCTGAGATATCTTCAGACAGGCTGCTTGTTGTTCTGTGTATTTTGATCTATGTGAGATGCAGATTGCAGTGAAAAGGTTGAAAGTTTGGAGCAACAAAGCAGACATGGAATTTGCTGTTGAAGTTGAGATATTGGCAAGAGTCCGACACAAGAACCTTCTTAGTCTACGTGGCTATTGTGCTGAAGGTCAAGAACGGTTAATTGTATACGACTATATGCCGAACTTGAGCCTACTCTCTCATCTTCATGGGCAGCACTCGGTCGAATGCCTTCTCGATTGGAACCGACGGATGACAATTGCACTCGGATCTGCTGAGGGAATTGTGTGAGTACTAACTTGACTTTCTTTTCACTTTTAATGCACTTATGCAACTGTCACTATGATAACACAAAAATTCAATTACGTTCAGATATCTTCACCACCAAGCAACACCACATATCATTCACAGAGACATCAAGGCAAGCAATGTGTTATTGGATTCAGATTTTCAAGCAAGAGTTGCTGATTTTGGTTTTGCTAAGTTGATCCCTGATGGGGCAACACATGTGACTACTAGAGTTAAGGGCACCCTCGGCTACCTTGCACCAGAATATGCTATGTTAGGTAAGGCAAATGAGAGTTGTGATGTCTACAGTTTTGGAGTTCTCCTTCTAGAACTTGCCAGTGGCAGAAAACCACTTGAAAAGCTCAGTAACACAATGAAGCGAACAATTAGTGATTGGGCGCTGCCATTTGCTTGTGAGAAGAAATTTAGTGAACTTGCAGATCCAAGACTTAATGGTAACTATGTGGAGGAAGAGCTTAAAAGGGTTGTTTTGGTTGGTCTTGTATGTACACAGAGTCAGCCTGAGAAGAGACCAACCATGCTTGAGGTGGTAGAACTGTTGAAGGGAGAATCCAACGATAAGTTGTCTCAGCTGGAGATTAATGAACTCTTCAACAGTTCTCCAGATGTGGGACTTGATGACGGAACATCAGCCGCCGAAGGCAGTTCAGACTTCATCTCAGAAGAGAAGGAATCAAAATATGAACGAGAAGAGACTCCAGGGCTATGAACTGTGCAAAAAATACAGAATTATTATGAATTTGATGTGTTGAAGTACAGATTGTGAAGTTTTCAGGATTTTCGTTTTAGCTTGTGTTAAAACAGACACTGGGTAGAGAATGCCACACTATGGCTGTGACTGAAGTATTCAAAAATGTTAAAAAAGCTGAAGAGTTGAGATTTGATGTGCTCACTGCATAGATTGTGAAGTTTTCATGATTGTAATTTTTTCACTTTGCTGCCAGAAAAGGCTTGGCATTAATTTATTTTTGCGAAACTAACGTCTGTTTTTGCAATCCATTGCTACGCAGGAGCCCAAAATCATTCCGGCAGTAAAATACTAAAATCTACGGTTCTAAACAGAAATAAATTGGAATCACAGCTATAGAAACTGTTATGAAATCATATAAATTTTCAGATGAGCTTCTCAGCAAGTCTACACCAACAAAAAGATAATGATAAATGCCGCATAGTATGAGGTTTTTTGCAATTAGATAAGATAGTTGCTTGTCTGGCAAAAAAACATGAAATCCAAAACCTCGAACCTATATGCAAAAGCTAGGCTCTATTAAACTGTGGGCTCGCAATTCTGTCAAACATATTTACAAAGCAGTGATACCGTTTCTACAACCACCCAAAGGATGAACTAGCAAAAGAAAATACAACAAATTCTGACGTGTTTCGAAGGCCAGAGCCACTTAATGGCATGCCACTTTGTTTAAACTATACATTTGTATCTTTCAAGAGAATGTATCCTCTCGATCTCCCTCAGCAATTGTCTCCCCTTCCTCCATCTTGCTAAACTCTAAGAAATGGGTTGGTCTGTGATCCTCGTGGTAATACTCCTTAGGTGTCCCAAGCTTCACTCCATACTTCATCCCCGATGCATGTCTCACCCCCATGAAGTTGTAATTCCATGGACCATTATCAGGAACCTACAAATCAAACGACAGAACACCATCAAAACAATTACCAAAACAGTGGCCCAGAAACAGAAATAATAATTCTAATATTTAGTCATAAACCACAATCATAAGCAAGGAAAAAATGATAATGATCAGAGGTAACTACACAACTTCGGGTAGGTAGGCAATTTACCATGTAGAAACCAAGGAAGCGGTCACTGAGGAGCATCTGAACCTTCTCATAATGAGTGGGAAGGTAACCATGTGGATTGCTTCCCGTATCCTTATTGACACGTCCCCATTCATAACCAGATGGAGTGAGTTTGTATGCAGTTAATGAACAAGAACCTGGAGTAAAACTGCACGTCAAGATAATACATTTCTCTCCATCCCATTGCTTATTGTTCTCTAGGACCTTAGCATGCGAAGTGAGATCCTGCAATGATCATTTCTCAGGTGACATAACGTTCACATGAATCATAAATATACATTTCCTTCACAATAAAGTGAAATCCCAATTCTATTTTTTTTCTGGTGCAGCCATTCTTGTTATTATTTCATTGGTCCTTAAATTCATTTTTTCATAACACGAAAAAAATAAAATCATTATTTCCCCAGGAGAATAGAAAAACTTTAAAAAAATTGTAATATCATAATTGAGATAAATGAAAAAAAAATGCAATTTAATCTTAAAGTAAGCAAAGACCTGGGGGGACAACTGAGGAAGTTCATTTGGCTGTGTATGCATCCACCCCAAAGGCTCCAAATCATTCAAGAAGTCATGCTCTGGGAGAGCTGATGGAAGATGGACTTGCTGATGAGTTCCCCATTGCGGTGGCATCACAATGCACCGAATTTCTTTAACTTGAGGATTGTCTGGAGGACTTATGCCATACAAATACCCAGCAATTTGTGTTCGAAGATCTGCTATGCATATAAACTTTTTCAAAATGTTCTTGGGCATAATATATGTGTATCCAGTTTCCTGCAACACAACCAGGTATATTAGCGTATGAAAGGAGTTACATGCTGCATGATCGCCAGAAATGAAGAAAAATACAGCTAACCTTTATATCCTCAGAGTTCACATATATATGGTTTACACGAAGGTATAAGTTTGTGGCTGATATTGCTCTGACACGCCAATCAGTCTTGGAACCGAAATTAGCTTGCTCATAGGGACTAGTAGTGGTTACAACAAGTGTTTCACCATGAACATTAGTTGTCTTTGTTGTAACAGCAGTAACCTGGTTTGCTTCATGCGCCTGCAAAATAGAAAATGTGGAACAACATGAGCAGAATGTAAGGAAGAGAAAATATAGTTAATCTGCATGCCTGGGAGACAGCCAAAACAAATTCATAACCTGTTTCTCGATCTCTGCAATCTGCTGCCGCTGTTGAGAAGGTGGAGTAATCTCAGCCCCAAGTATAATATCACGGATCTCAGACTGAGTCAGCGCTGAAGTATTCACGTTATTTTTCTTGGCATAATCCGAAAGTATAAGATCTCGTAATGCAACCTCAACCTGTCAATGACTCAATGCATCAGGTCCAGGATATGAATAAACAAGAGGAAACAGAAAAAGGAAGCCCTAAGACTGTAAAACAGTACTAATGACACGATCATTATTTTCTTATAGAAAAATATAATTTTTAGGAGAGAAGTTTGAAATATACATAATATTGACAACTCAATTCTTGTTGGTGTTGCTACTAGTTTTAATAGTTTAAAACTTGAACTTACTAGAAAGAGTGGAATATCAGAAAATGGCAAATGAAAATTAAAATTACCTTCATCCACTGGTCATCAGTGAGAGAAGGCCAGATATGATGAGGTTCAGTAATGATTGTTTTGTCAGGCTTTAGTAACATCTTTGCCTTTTCATTATTCACATGAAGTGCGCGCAGAATCAAAATCAGCCTGGAGAATGCAGTGTATGACGAAATACTCTTCAGCCAATCATCATAAATGTTGAACAAAACCATTTGTGGTTCTGTGGCCTTCAAAATAAGATCTCCAAATTTCTCAATTTTCAAACAAGCCTGGAAAGGAAGCTGCAGCTCACTTCCTTTGATAACAATGTTGGGGAAGTCAAGCAAGTGAACCTCCAATGGATCCAACATTCCTTTACGAGTGACAATAATCTGTTTTGGCTGTTCTTCTACAGGCAAAGACCTTACAAGGGCAGCAACTTCTTCTGCTGTTTTCCACTTCGCCAACTGGCCAAGACGTTTCTGACCAGCCCACACACTTGTATGTATAACCTGCAAGGAATGATATGGAAAATCAGTACCTTGACAACAAATTTGACAGCACCCACGCAGGATGAGAGCAAGCAAACAAACCTTTAGAAACAACTGTCCAGTCCTTGGATTGAAAATGAATATGGCACCATTGATGGGTTTTGTCGTAAGATTTCCTTCAAATGTCTTATGGATTGTAACACGATAAACATTAGTGTCATCAACAAACCATATAATTTGGTTGCTGAATATCTCTCCATAGTTTTGGGAAGACAAATATGGTTCAGTGGGCTCCGAAGAGTACAATTGCAAACCTTTCCTTATCCGTTCCCTCAGTACATACAATGCAGGATTTGACTGTAACATGGACAAGATTATTATTGAAAAAAACTGATAAATAATCAAATTAATATCATAACTTCCACTTCAAGGGGAAGTAGAAAAGAAAGAAAAAAAACATAGTAACAACTTATTGTTTTATAATTTTGCAACATATCTATGATGTGTGATGGTCATGATACCTTCATGATCTTATTCATGGCCTGCTGAAGCAGTGGCTTCGACCCAGGGAACCAGTTCCCAAATGCAGAGTGCAAGTTATAAGCCAAATCAATGCCAATCATTACCCCTGCATTGATAGCAATGATCAAGTCAACTCCCTGCATAAAAAGCATATAGAAGAGAATAGGAAATTGATAGAAGCGTACCAGTAGGAGCTGGATATATAGACATATTATCTGTTGTGTAATCCATAAATTTGGCCCGAGTGTAACGCTCAATATCATGAGAGTCATAATCACCCCATCGAAGCTGGACATCAATCCAGTACTTATTGCTTGCCTTCTGATCAAAAACATCCTTAGATTCAGCCACCAAACTAGGCTTTGACATCGGCCATCTATGGGCAGCAAAAAGAAGAATGTCAGCACAAGAGCTGTTCATTTTGTAACTCTTCCTTGGATGGATTGTTTCTTTCTGGACAGTTTCAATCTCCAAAGCATCCAACTCTTGATCCAAAACCTGGCAAAGATCCATGACAACACTCTCATGGATCTTCTGCCACAAGTGAGCTCTGAATATCTGAATGAGAGATATCTTCAAGGTAGGTATTTTCCCGTGCATGAAAATACCAGTAAGATCAAGTTGCACTTGGAAACCCACATAAACATTGGCTCGATTTATGGTTGGTGACCACCAGAGAGTAAATCTACGATTGGGAATCTGGTTGAGACCAGATCTCTGAGCATTGGTGAGCTTCTTGTACTTCATAGATTCTTCAAAACCTGATGCCTTTTCCCAGAAGAGACCTTCCCATGTTGGAAAGCTGGAAGTGAAAAATAACAGGTCAATTACAACATATGCCATAGGAGACTTAGCAAGAGCTAAATCCTGGATGCAAACATAATCACTGGTTTTATGCTTCCTAGACATCCTACTGATGGGGGGAAACGAGGCCTGAGGCTATAAACAGACAATAAAATGATTTCAAAATAAAGTATTGAAAAAATAAATGGGCTAACTCAGTATTATACCAGAGGTTAAGCGAGGAAAAACAACAGTCTCAACTCAACAGGAAATCAAATTCAAAAGGGAAGGGAAAAAACTTACTATGTTCCTTTGAATAAAGTATGCTCAAGAATTCCTTCAACACCTCCAAGAGCTTGAATAACATCAGTTCGGTAGTTATTCAAGTTCCACAACTTCCCGTCATGTCTTTGGTGCGTCCACCAGAAGGGATTTTGTTTCAGAACTTGGTACTGCTTGAAGTCTGTTCGCACCCTCCAACCTTTATCATAAGCCAAAGTGTGCCTATCCTTCTGAAACAAAGTGTTTATACGAGGTATTCCTCTATCCCATGAATCCTGCCAAATAGATCAACAGTGTATCAGTTCATGACAATAAGTAAAATTCCCTCAAATGAAAAATACAGGGACTATGCTACATATCCAGACACAGTCCAACACCAAAAGCCCAACATTCAGAAAATTAAGAAAGCATCAGAATACTCACTTCCAGATCTTCAAGGGTCAAACGTCTGTTCTGCGCCTGTGCTTCCTGCCTTTTCAATGCATATTCAGCCCAAACTCGTTGTGAATCAATGAACTCACTCTCCCAAGGCTGTCATAATCAAAGAGAGGATCAAAAGTTGAACGACACGTAGTATAGAATATATATATATATATATATATATATATATATATATNATCAAGGTTCACCTGTATGTAGCGATAAAGGTTGGGAATCAACTGGTCCTCCTCATGACTCATTCCACTCCTGAAGTGAGTTACACCAACATCAGTCTGCTGACTGTATCGGAGATCACTTTGTGGAATCAAAATATGACCCATGGACAGCATTCCAAGACCTCCAATCTCTTTGGGAGTGTAGAAGATGACAGGCGGGAACCTGATATAAGTTGCACCAGCATATCGATCTGAACATATAAACCCAAAATTTCCTAACCAAATATTTAAAAACAATATCTGATTATATATACCTGCTAGGCATCTTTGAGTTAAGCCCAATCTTTATACGAGTCTGAATTTTATTTTCACATTTAACTAGCAAATCTAACAGCTCTTGAGTATGCACAGTTGCCTCCCGGAAGTAGGTCATGAGTCCTGAAAAAAATAAAGTCAATGAGAAAACTGATGATAAACTCAGCAAAGAGCTCCTACAATTTAAATATACTTACCTATCAAAGCAGTATTCCACTTATTGACAATTTTTGTGAATGTAGTAGAACCCGAAGACATAAGAATCTGTCTCACACGGTTCTCAAACACTTTCATGTGTTCGTCATCGACTCTTAAGAAAGCCACAGCTGTCCTTTCTTTTGTTTGCTCATTCTGTAGATTCCAGACGCCATCTCTTGTGTTGCTGAATGCTTCTTGAGTCATCCTAATTTTAGGCAGTATCCGTACTTCAAATCCACACCTACAGATCGTTGAACAGGGTTTCATTCATCATATGCGAAAGCCAAAAGAAGATTTAATAATTATGAAAGAACCAACAAACATGGAGTTATAAAAGACTATATGGTAAAAATGACAACCAGAAACCAAAGACCAAAATAGATAGATAGAAATGCAGAGTTCCCTATGGGGAGGGCATAGATATTAGCTGAAAGAAATTGAGATCTAGACCATTTAATGCTCCATATTCAATCACTATCCTCTCAGATTAGACATCTAATCCAGTTTAAACTCAATGAAGATATTTAATGCAAAACAAAGAGCATTAGAAACATATGCACTTCATTCCACAACCTAAAAAACAGGACTTATTAAAATCATTCAATACTCACATGCTAAAAAGCAAGTTCGGATTATCCTTGCTGTAAACAGAAACAAAGCTGTTCTCCCACTCTAGAGTTGTGATGCTGCGAGGAAGACGATTCTTCATATCCCAAAAGACACTCCTCCCAAGATTGACTGGAATTACAACAAAAGCAAGTTTTCAGTAACATATTAGAATCAATAGTCAAAATAACATAAAAACTCACAAGTTAGAAGTAACAAATACCATCATGTTTCATGAGCCTCATTCTGGCATCTCTTGGCCAGCACTTCTTGTTATTGTAGCCCACCATGTTCTCATTGTTGGGGTCAGGGTGCTCAGTGAGATACCGCTGAATGAGGTCACGAGCCTCCTCATGTGTGAAGCGAAATAGTATATGCACCCGATCTATGTATCGGGAATACAGCCTAATTGGATGCCTTGTCTCCACTTTTGTGTCCCAGTAAGTGATAAATTCATTTGGCATTTGTGGTGGGCCAGCAATCTCACTTGCTCGAGTCAATCCAAGAAGCAAAAGATCCAATACCAGCCCATAATATTGAACAACAAAGGATGCAAACTGTAGACCCCGTATAAGACCATATGAGTTTGTGTGGCTCATATCCTTATATGACAACACAACATTGTTCTTTGCAGTGACATAATCAGCAATATTATGGTCCAGAACCAAACGCAGAAGCCTGCAACATCAGAAATTGAATTAGAAGTGAAGAAAGTTCAAATTACATCCACAAAGCGAACTCCAAAATGCTTACCTGTTTAGCATTGTCAGATCAATCTTCTCAAAGAACTTCTCAAACTTGGTCTGCAGCATCACAACACACTGTCCCTCACTGGTGTCCCATATACCTTGCAAATTGTTTATACCCTGACACCATTTGTAAACCAACAGAGGTGGTGGCTCTGAATCTGCAGGCTTGATCCAGTTAGGAAAGAGATGGCGTTTGTCACCTTCGTACCACAGATACTGATCAAGATACGCATCTGTAATCTTCTCAAGAGGCTCTATCTCGTAAACCGGAATCAAGTAGCTATATAAATCCATAAACTCTATTCCAACCTGCCAAGAAGGGGAAAAGAAAGTTATACTCAAACAATGCTGGGAATAGGCATCCTAGAGCTAGCTAATGACATACTTCTTTGAAGGCACGCTGTGTCAGGAGGTGTCGCTTGATTCGTGACAATGCCTCATGTGGATTGTCATAAGCTTGCTCAATCAGCCCCAACTCCTCTCTTTGCAGTTGATTCAGCCTCACTGCAACACTATATGATTCTTTCAACCTTTCAAGTGCAAGAATAAGCAACTTTGTATCATGCTTGTATGACAGAGGTGGAAAAGGAATAGGGGAGAACTTCCGAGACTCCAACCAATGTACTGTTGTTGTATAGATAGCAACAGCTTCTTCAGGAGTGACATATGGACCGTCTTTCAAATAATTGTGTTGACGTTCCTGCAATAAGGATAAATGATCAGTACAAGACTTCATTGATAAACAATAAAAAGCATATTATCAACCCAAGGAACAATTCTTTGAAAATAGTGAGGTAGTAAAGACTTAAGTGAAACATGGAGAATACAAATCGTACCTGCTCAGCTTTCAGCCAGAGGCGTGTCAATCTTCCAAGATTCTTACGACAGACAGTCTTGTCCACGGTTGCACCTCTTCTGATACGCTCACGATTATAATGAGCAACATTTGTCCACCAGTCTGCTTTTGATTTCACATATCGAAGGATCATGTTTTCAATGGGAACAGGCAGACCAGGAACCTACACATTCATACAGGAAATCAACAAGACCATGAACAAATCTAAATGATGCCAGTAATTATGTTTTAGAACACAAAGAAATTAGATCATCGTGGATCTCATTGCTAGTTGTGCCACATGTGCTCGGAACCAAAATCAGTAAAACTAACAATCTAGACATCGTAGAAATGTCCTCCGCCAAACACAAGCATGTTTTTTAGTTTTACTATTCAAATACAAAATCCAGTTTAGCCTAAAAATATAGAGAAATGGCCATTTACCTTCCAAGGAATATTTGCTTTCCAGCAGCGCCAAGCCTCACTCAGATGTTGCAATATAGTCCTTGCCTTGTTCTGCTTTATACCCTCTGCCATTCAAGGGGGAAAAAACAACTTAACATCTGAAAATCTCAGAGAAAGAAAAATGCGAAGCCACTAAGTGAGGAAGGGAAGGGGGGGGGGGCCTACACCCACACACTCTCTCCGCTACACTCATGATTACCTGGCATAGCATCAAGAACATCATGCATGACAGCTGCTCGAAGCTCCAAGTCAAAGTGGCTCTCAACACGCTGCTTAGTGACAGTCTTCGCCACACCTTTTGAGTGGCGTCCTTCAAACTGCCGTGCAAGTAAATTGCCTAGCCATCGTTCAAGTAGGGGCACAATACCCCGAAGAAAGAATAACCAAACTCTCCACATAGGTGCCCAAAACCCACAACCAGGTCCCTTCCCAACAGGGCCAGTGTTAAAACGGTAATAAATCAAGTGCTTCAAATCCTTACACATTCTTATTTGCCGCATAAGCCTGTACTTATACCGATACATACCAGTCAATTGACCAACATGTGAAAATGTATATTGGAGGCCATCAGCCAACTGGAAAGCGTCGACATTTCCCAAACGGAACTGAACATTAGCATCCACCACAAGTTTCGTCAAACGAAGGATCTCCCGACAAAGATGAAAAGCATTACCAAATCGTGATTTCTTCCGTTCTTTTGTAGTCAAGGTTTTGACAGGCTTTAGATTGAAATTATAATCAAGGTGAAGGTAGTTCAAATTTTTCCTGTGTATCAACAGGTTCAACATGTTGTACCCCTGCCTACAAACTTGAAGACCTGCCTCAACCCAATCCAGTTCAGTAGTTTGGAAAAACTTGGTTGCTTGGAGAGATCGGAACAGATGCTTCTTTTTCTGAGCCTTAGGAGGTCTATGATGCAGCTCATTCAACACAAAACACTTCAGCAACTTTTGATAACTAACTCGAACTTTAACTGGATATGATGGAGGACTGTCAGAAAAAGAAAAAGTTAACTTACGTATTAGATTATTAGAGAAAAATGCAAATGACACATGCAGAGTTAACCAATTAAAGGCACATTCAATAGCATAACAAGGATGGAGGCAAAAACTTACCAATGCTCCTTATACCATTCTGACACAAGGGGGATATCTTCTGCTCTCCTCATCCGACCAGACCTCATATTAAAAGGACGAGGAGCAAACAGCAGGGAGATTCCAGCAGCTGTGGTGTCTGTATAAAGTTGTGTATCTTTAAGCAAAGGTTCAACACCATCTGGCAATGTCCAATCATCATCATCATCCTCGTCATAAGTTCTTTTGTCACGCCGCTCCTTGTTGGCACTGGTTATTGGGTGTATCAAGGGGTCATAGTAAAATGCAGGTAGATCAGGATCTTCAGTTTTTATGTACATTACCATGGGAGTGTGGTACACACAAAGCTTTACTTTGCGAGGCCTATTGTTATAAAGATGAGGGAAAGCAATTCTGTACTCTGTCCGCAAAGGTGACCTTATAATGAGTTTATTAATGTCATTGAACTCATTCCAGTCCTCATCTCCCTTCTCCATGTCACGATAGAGAGGCTCAAATTTAGGGCCACCTGTATGGAATAGGTAGCAGAAAAATCAATGCACAATTTTGAATTTCCACATTGCCCTAATATGCGTAAAAGTAGCAACAACATAATTATCTATACCTTCTAAAGCTCATTAGAATCTGCATTGCTATCTAAGTTCATAATTAACAACACCTAGCCTGATGATGTCCTCCTAAACTCAGTATGTCCCGGTGAATAACAAATAAGTTATAAAAACTTAAAATAGATCATAATAAATAAATGCGAGAAAGAAATTCACACTTCACATACCAGGTATGCACATGTTCAAAGCCTTTGCTGTAAAGAATGATTCCATGTCAAATAAATAGAAATAGTTGCGGTCAATTAAATCAGACAGAAGCTGTCCTGCCAGCCGATGCAGAGTTGCCATTATAGGAAGGGAAAGATGCCATTTCCGGTAACTAGGACCATTTATGAGCTTTGTTTTCACAAGAGGCTTGTGGTCATAAAACCAAGTATACACAGCAGAATCTTCCTCTTCATCCATCTCCAACTGAATCGGCTCTAGAGGATCAACATCTAAAATGTTATCGGCATAGTCTAGCGGAGGCTCCTCGTCATCAAATGGGGGAAACCGCATTCTCTTGAAATGCCGACGATCTCTTTTCTCCCTTCGCATCATGATCCACATTGTACCCCACTGCAAAACAGTTGTTTTGTTAAGAATTGTTATCAAGAACATTACACAACTTTTATGAGCAGCAAGTGATCAACATACCTGAGCCAGATAAATAGGCTCCACAACCCAGGGTATTTCATTGACAAAAGTGATAGCCCCAGAAATATGGTACAAGACCTTCACATCTCGGACCTAAACTCACAAAAAGTTCATGTATACATGGTATTAGCAAGGAATGCAGTGAATCCAATGAAAAAAGTTGAAGGAATAGTAACTTCATAAGTAACCAAATAAGAGAAAATGGAAAATGCAGAGAACCTGCTCCCATGGCATAGGCATGTTTTCCAGTAGCTTGTAAACTGCATGTGGGATGAATTTAAGTGCTCCGAGATAAACACGTTTATCATGACGATATTTCTTCGAGGACATGTCACCATGATCCCTGAAATAAAGAACAGTAGACACAAACACAAATTTAACAAATTGTGGCAATACCATAAGTAGATAAAAAATGGTTCATAACTTCAAATTATTATTACTAATCTTCCTGCGGTACATTATCTTCAAGCTAATCTCAAACCTCATTTGGACTTACTCGAATAAAACTCAAAAGCCTAAAAATAATGTCCAAGACCAATTTTCTTCGTGATAAAAAAGGGGGCCAAAACCAACCAAGTGCGTCATGATACACATAAGGAATTATCCATTTCACAGTTCGCTGCAACACGAACTAATATATAAAACTTCTAATAAGCTAATCCCAACAAGTGTATCATCCCATAAGCTTCACCCACCCCGATAACTTCCAAAACTACATAAACAGCCTGAACAACTAACCAGCTAAGACCTAATACCCAAATTCTGAAGAAAATAACACTCATAGCAGCAAATCACGAAAAAAAAAAAAGTATGTTCGAGAAGCTGCAAAATAACACTTACCTGATGATTTTCCTGACATGTTCGGGAGGCATATCCTCTTTCTGAGTCTCAACGAATCCAAACTTCCTCTTGTCACTGTACCGCTTCGAATTCAGCTGCTGCCATTTCCTGGCTTTCTCCTCGAGCCGAGCCTCCGCATCGGCCTCCGTCTCGGCAGGGGTCGGGGCCGGGGGAGGAGGCGGAGGAAGCACCGTGTACGACGGCTGAGACGTCGGAGGCGGGGGAATCGGAGGAACCGTGGTTCCAGGCGGCGCAATCTGGCCGTTGTTCCACATCTTGAAGAATAGTGTGTATCAGAGCTAAAAACTCTCGGGAATTCGACGAACGAAGTTATGAAAAGTGCGATTAGAATGAGTTTCAGTGCGTGCTCGCTCCTGTGGATTTAACGATGAAGAGCCTTAGATGGAGGGTTCTAGGGTTTATCAGTGGAATCTGAGGAGCGAAATGGAGACTCGCTCAGACTCGGCTGAGAGGAACTAAAATTTCCGGGTTTGCATTATTGCGTTTGGTTTTATTGAATGGCTATGGCGGTCGCACGTGCCGCCACGGTGAATGCCGCCCACCCACACTTGGGCTGCATCATTTTTGGCCCAATATTATTAGTAGCAAATTTCAGAGATGTCTGTTCAATTTTCATAGGCCCAATATTCTGTGACAGCAACAAAAGTAGCCTCAACTATTTAAATTATTTATTTATAAGATTTCAAGACTCTTTAATTTATTTAGTAATTGGGAAGATTTTTAGAAATACATTTGGGAAGAAATATAACTATCTTAATAAAAATGTGGAACTGAAAACAAGGAAAATTTACATTGATCTTTTAATAGATTTGTTGATATTTGTACTTATATCTTATTAATTTGAGTCAATATTTATCTTAGGCTCTAAAGTTGTAAAGTCCCTTTGATTTTTAATAATTAAGAAATAAAATTTTAGTCCCAAAAATAATAAATTGTGAGTTGCTTTAATCTTTGATAACCATAACAATTTTACTCACCTTTCGAGTAATACTTGTAATTTGGTGGACATTGGAAAAGGTTTTTTTTTTTAGATAATAAGAATGGTATAAAACTTCTTTACTCGTTCATTAAGCGAGGTGGGAGACAAGGGTCTCTTTATTTTCTACGAGAAGGGACAAGGATAATCATGTTTGACATGTTACAATTTAGATTGTGTTTAGAAAACTTCAATCTTATTAAATTTTGAGAAATTTTTAACAAATATGATTAGAAATTACTTTAGTTTTTTTCTTTTAATTAAAATAATTAATAATATATTGGATATCCATAGCAATTTGCACGTACCAATTTATTTGTTGAAAGAAAAATGCTTGAGCGACTTAACAAGAAATCTTGCTCACCGTTATGAATAATATTTGGTATTTTTTTTTCTTATTTTATCCATAAAAATACAAAATATTATTTGTAAAAGTGAAAATTTTGATTTGATGTTTGATTTGTTATGTCTTTTAAATATGATAAATGACAATAATGTAAGATAATTTTTATCAATAGGTTGGGGGACCATTTCCCACCTATTGCCATTCTGAATCTTTGTCTACATTTAGATGAATGTATAATAAACGTGAAAGTAATTGAGACTAAAAAATAATTGTGACAACACATCATGTTAAAAAATGTAATCATGGCATCACTTAATGCTTTAAATTTAACTTGCTTTCAGACTCTCAGTTTGTAATCTCAAGTGTTTTCTAAAAAACAATGTTATATAATATGATAGTTTTCAGTTTGAAAGTATGCGACAGTTCACACTAACCAATGAAAATGGGCCAAGAGTTGAAGAAAAAGAGAAGGAAAAAATTGGGGGAAATTTGTGATGCTCCAAACAATCAAAAGTATCGTACATATTACAAGATATAAATAGTAAAGGCGTAAAACATTTTTTTTTCTCATAATTCATTTGTTGACACAACTTTATTTGTGGTATTGATTATTGTATCAACCTCGTTTAATGTGACAATGCAATAATTAAAATTGAATTAAGGATTAATGTGACACAAATTTTACAATTTTACCTATTATTATTTTTTAAAATTTTTAGAGATTATATTTAATTTACATGCACTATATGATTCAATCCATGTCCACATCAATAAATTTTATTGAGTATCATATTATGCTCTAATAACATACATGCACATATAAATACGATTGCATGAGTTATTCTCTACCATGCTAAAGAATTTCAAGTCTCATCTAACTCGTTTTTTCATGGTAAATAGTTTAATGACTTTATCTAACCCTAGAGCAAAACAATTCTCATCTAAAAGATTCCATGTCCAAAAGGAGAAACTTTCCATGGAGGGGTATAAAACCTTGGTTTTTCATCTCGCAAGAGGCAACAAGCCCCCCGGTATAATTTGTGAGGAACATCACCGATCCAAGAGAATAATATAATACTCTGAATGGCAGAGGAACCTAACCCTCTCAGCCCCCCAAAGACATCATCATAATCAATCACCACAAGAAAAGAAATCCCAACCCATCCTCCAACTCCAAACGTTTGGCAGCAACCCTAACCCTAACCCTATATATCTCCATTTCTATCATTTTTGGATAATCTCATTCGGATTGATTTGGTATTTTGGGGAAGAAAAAACACCGAAGAAGAAGAAGAAGAAGAGGTATATTTGATTATTATAGTGATTGAACGATGTCTGCTGCGGTGTGCGGAAGCAAGAGATCCTTCTTCGAAGACCTTCCTCCTTCTCCTCCAACAGTTTCCAAGAGGCTGCGCTGCTCCTCCTCCTCCCCCATTCGCCTCTCCCTTCACTCTCTCCTCGATAACCTTCGTCCTCTCTTCCCTCATATGGACGACCAGGTTTTCTCTGTCTCTCTCTCTCTCTCTCTCTCTCGTTTTCTATATCATCCTTTAATCCGTGTAATTTGTTGTAACTGTAATTCTATCTGAAAATTTCAGGTGCTCGAGAGAGCGCTGCAAGAATGTGGAAATGACCTAGATGCTGCTATCATGAAATTGAACGGCCTTTGCTTGGGATCTGCAGATGAAAACTCTGCTGCTCCTCAACAACCTGAGCCTGCCGTCGAGACAGGTCCGATTGATTGTTTCGATGTTCCGATGGAAAATTAGGGATTGTTAATTTTAGTCTCTAGGCGAATGTCGCATGATTTAATAAAAGATATTCTAGAAATGCATTGTTCGGTGGGATAGTTTATCTGTTTGTATGCCTAATAATCACCAAATTACACGAGTTTGATAATTTGAATTGGATGTTCATGGTGCTGCATTCATTATTACTGTTACTTTGGAATGGCCGTTTGTGTCTTGTTAATGATAAATTGACGGATTTTTGACAATCTTGTAGGTGCTTTGGAAGATAATGTTATTGGGGATGCTTCTGGGAACCAGTCAGCTGCCAACAACCTTCCTGCTAATGGAGCGGAATGGATTGACTTGTTCGTTAGAGAAATGACGTATGCTACTAGTGTTGATGACGCTAGAGCCCGCGCTGCTAGGCTGCTTGAGGTTCTGGAGAATTCGATCAGCGGTCATGCAAGTTCCGAGGCAACAAGTGCTCTTCGCAAGGTATACATGTTCATGCTCATGTTCATGCTCTCTGAGGTTTTGACGTCTTTCCTGTAGCCAAGTAATTGGCCGTTGCACCTAAATGTATGATATATGATATGCAAGAGGCATTATTGATAATGGTGGTACAAAATTAAGAATTGAAGTGTTGATCTCGTGTAGTAATTGTCATAATTTTCATTTTCAGGAAAACTTGATGCTGAAGGAGCAAATTGAATTGGTGACTAAGGAAAAAAATTGTTTCAAGAGTGCTTTTAGAATCCAACTTGATCGGCTCTCCGATTATGAGGAAAAAAACCAAGAGCTGCAGCAGTTGAAGCAGCTGGTGTCTCAATACCAGGAGCAGATCAGAACCCTCGAGGTCAGACTCAGCTTTGTCCCATTTCTGTTTACACAGTTCACCCCTTGATCAAACCATTTCAATATTCTCAATAGTTTTGAAATTCAACTGGTATCTACAAAAAAATACAAATTCATTTCCTTTGGAAAATGAGAGAAAAGGAGGGAATGCATAAATTATCCTATAATATTAACTTAGTTCCTTGAATAATGATAATGGAGATTGGTGGTCAGTTCCCGAAGCATGATTTTGGTAGGATACCGATACATTGAAATGTGTCCAAGGGCCTTGCACTAGCTGCCATGTAATTTTACTCCTCCTTGTGCAATTGAAACTTGATAGTTAATCCACTATCTACTATCAATCTAGGAACTTACTGGTGAGTGTAGAAATTTTTCACAGGTCATCTCCAAATTTTGTGCCTTCTGCCAACTGTACTGATGTTGAAAAGAGGGTGGTGCAAATGAATGCATTGGATCTTGACCTAAAATAATACTTCATATTGAAATTGCTCCATTGGTAGCTACTTTAACTTCAGGCTCTAAGCATTAGTAGGGAAATGGCGGATGAAAATCTTGGATAACAATCTCCTCCCCAAAAATTGTCTTATTATTGTTTTTCTTCTTATTATTGTCATTCTTCTGGTGAGTGCTGAGGAGTAATTTATCTATGGCTTTGTTGACAGGTGAATAACTATGCGTTGCGAATGCATTTGAATCAGGCTCAGCAGTACAACCCCTTTCCTGGCCATTTCCCTCCCGATGCTTTCTAACGCAATCAATGCATAGAATATCATAAAAGAGGCAGCGAAATAGAGCTGCACCTGCTTAATTATGTTTGGTCTTTTATACAGAAGAGTGTATTGTTATTGTTACAGTTTGTGTAGCTCCTGTAGATCAAGGAATTGTAGCTGTTCCTAGTTCAGGGGTAATTCTATATTATCAATCTGAAATAGATTTGACGACATTACGAGTTTATGACTCTACAAAGTGATATTATTCGTCAGTTAATTCAATTATTTATTCCTCGCTGTATCTTTTTTTGGCATTAAGTGTATTATGAGAATGTTCAAGACCAGCTTGGCAGAGTGGATTACTGATAATTATGTTTTGTTGCTCTTCTTAAGAGATTGCTTTGGTAGTGGCTGTTATAAAGTCATCTATCTTGATTTCCAATATAGATTCGATCTACCGGTTATCTCTCGTGTGGCTTGATCAGAGTCATGCTGATGATTTTCGTTGCATTATTGAAACAATTCTAATGCTACAAATCTACACGACAAATTTTGCTATGTATGAGTAATTATGTTTCAATTTGTAAAATCAAACATCAATCTGAATGAAAACTTAAACCAATATCTCGTCTCGAATATTGTTAAGGCATCATATTCGATTGAAATTCAGATTATACGATTAAAATCCGAATCAGCATTTGAAAATCAATGGCCGGCAGCTCACATAGTAACACGGGTTGTGCTAATTTTACTAGGCAAGTTTTACGACTCAAGATTTTTGCTCTCATCAGTGTCCTTACTGTCATATATAAAGAGGTTGTTTACGTGACTAAAATCTACAGCCACTATTCATTGCACTAGAGTTCACAATATTCCTTAGCATCAAAAAAAGTTCACAATATTCCTGAGGTCATAGTTTCAATTGAAAATTTTTTAGCCACTTCAAAAGTTCCTTGTTTGGTTTTGATCTTCCTTCTCAGTTAAAAGTTAGCACGTGCTTTTGTTATTTACATTTTGAGAACTTGTTGGACACTTGAATAATGGAATTAGGCTTTTGTCTCTTCCCCTTTCCATCCCAACCCAATGTTGACGTGCATCCTCAGGGCACCACAACTTATCCCGGTGGTCCCACTAAGTCTCTTCCTTTTCTAGTTTCTACCAATGCGATGCGTAGTTAGGACTATTTTTTCCTGGGCTACCCTTTCCACACCCATTTGTGCCCAGTTCCACGCACTAGTATAGACTCGAGTCGAGAGTGAGTGGGTAGATAGATAGAGAGAAGAATGATGATGAGCAAAAATAAGCGCTTCCTCCTCTTCGCGTTGTCTTAGAAATTTTTACACAGTTAAGTCGCATTCAATGGCCGTTATTTCTCTCTCGCTTCTCCCTTCTCTGCTCCCACCTTCTTCTGCTTCTGCTTCTGCTTCTGTTTCTTCTTCGTGCTTCTGTGGCGAGATCCATCTCCGCTCACATAAGAGCTTCCTCTCGATTCACTCTGCTTCTGCCCTTTCTTCTTTTCCCTCGAATTCCAAGTTCTCTGGCAGCGGCCGGCGATTTCACGCCGTGGTTTCTGCTTCCGCCGACTACTATGCCACTCTCGGAGTCCCCAAATCCGCCACCGGCAAGGAAATCAAAGCCGCTTATCGAAGGTTAGCTCGTCAGGTATCCACTCTTCAATGACGCTATTCCCAATTTATATCTTCCATTTCCTTTTCAAATTGATGCTTTAAGCTTCTAGGTATAAACATTCACTTTCACACATTTTGAAATGGGTGTTATGATGCACCTGAAAGTGAAAACATTCCTTCTTGGCCTGATTTTGTGTTTGTTGTTTTTTTGTCTAGTACCATCCTGATGTGAACAAGGAACCTGGAGCTACTGAGAAGTTCAAGGAGATTAGTGCTGCTTATGAGGTATGCATGGAAAGTACACTACTGACCACTGAATTTTATGTTAAGCCTCCATTTCGGGACCATTATGCATGTTCAATATCACCTTCAAAAGTAATCGACCGAATTTTTGTTTTGCGAAATTAGTAGGTGTTTGGTTTAGGGTCCCAACTTGCGTGCCATTTCTCTTTTCTTTTTAGTTTTTGTGGAAAATATTTCATTAGAAGGAGATAGGCTTTGGTCCTTACTCCTCAATTAAGTTTATTTTACCCATTAAGTAGATGTTCGGCTGCCATTGGCTTGAACCAATAATTTCTTTTGTTTAAATTCCAAGGCTTTTCTTATTGGAAAGGATGCTTGCCTTAAAATTATTTTTATTAGCTTTCTCGCTTGTTGTAGTAGAATATATGACAGTCTGGCTATGAAAATTGGGCTAGAGTAACGACCTCCTCCTCTAAACACCTCAATTTTAACTAGGAAGATGACACATTAAATCACAACTGAGCCAAGTTTTAATGCATAGATAAGCAAAAGTGATTATCATCAAATCATAGGTGTGTATACAGTATACGCTTTTTCCTTTTCTTTTTTCCGGAGTGCTGTGGCTCAAACTCAACATCAAGATCTTTGGTGGTACTTGTTATTCTCAACCAAGTTGGTGAAGAGGTCTAATAACTCCTGCTGTATTCTTGAACCAGGCCATGAATCTATATCTATTTTATGTAACTGAATTTATAGTTCTTTTAAATTATGTTTATGAGATAAGCTTTTGAATGCTGAAGTATGACACTGTCAGGTACTATCAGATGATAAAAAGAGGGCTTTGTATGATCAATATGGCGAGGCAGGAGTTAAAAGTACTGTTGGAGGAGGATCAAGTGCCTATACGGTATTAAATGAATTTTTATTGGTTTCTTATTTTTGTTTCATGTCTAAGTTTAAGGAGCAATACATATACATATGTAAAAAAATAATGGAAACTTTTTGGTTAGGAGAATTCACAGTTAATAATATACCAATAGCTCCATTCTGGGAAAAATTGAAATGCATGACAATTGAAGTTGTATTTTACTCTATCTACCCTTCTTTTGCTGTTTTTCTAAGATAAATTTATATTTAACAATGTTTTTCTTGCAGACTAATCCATTTGACTTATTTGAGACATTTTTTGGGCCAAGCATGGGTGGCTTTGCTGGCATGGATCCTACTGGGTTTGGGACACAACGTCGTAGTACTGTTACCAAGGGTCAAGACATCCGGTGAGTTATGCTGTGGTTAGTTGGGTATTTTTCTTTTGTCATGTTTGTCAGGTGAATGATAACTATATTTAGCCACATAAAATAAATGTTTCTTGTGCTTGAAAGGATTTAAAATTTAGTTTTTGATAGAGCTCAATGGGCCATGTAGATGATTCCACATAGTGCAACAAGTAAGGCTTTTATATGTTGTTGGTTGTGATTACTTGTAGTGTTGGAAAACAGGAGGGTTTGAAGAAGATAGAAAGGGAAAACAGAGATATGAGGCAGAAGAAATACATTATTTTATAAATTATTCAGAATGGTTTTGATACGTAAGACTGATTGGGACCATTATTTATACTATTAATTTATGTCAAGTACAAGTGTAGTACCACTAGCATGAGGCTAGTCTGATAACACTCATAACATATTAACACAATATTACTTTCTAATGCTCCTCCTCATGCTGGAAGCTTTGCTACTATTTTATAGTAACTTTCACAAAAATTGATGCTCAAATACTTCCACATAATCTTTTTACATGGAAAAAGGTATAAGTTTCTACAAATACTAGCTGACAGTCTGGCATTATACTTTTCAATATTTAATATTTTGATAACATATCATATCACATCAATTCTGTAATCAGAATGTGTGTTTAACAGTTCATGATATGAAACCTTTATAGTTTTCTAACTTTTAATGGGAGTTTTATGGAAATTGAGAACACTTGATCCAAATGTCAACAGGTATGATTTCTCCTTGGAGTTTTCTGAGGCAATTTTTGGAACAGAGAAAGAATTTGAGCTTTCCCATTTGGAAACATGTGAAATCTGTACTGGTACCGGAGCAAAGATAGGTTCCAAGATGAGAATATGTTCAACTTGTGGTGGGAGGGGTCAGGTGATGAGGACTGAACAAACACCTTTTGGGTTGTTCTCACAGGTAATTTAAGTTCTATGCCTGATGGGTCTGGATATCATCATTATTTTTTCATGATATTGTATGTTGTGCTGTTATGAAGAAAAAGATATAAAAACTCTTCATAATCGATACACGGACTGGAGCTTTGACACTTCCTGCTGATGTGAAGACCCTCTTCTTGGCTGCATTAAATGGATGTGGAAGAAACAATTAAAACACAGGCCTGTAGAGTATCCCCCTGGTCCCCCAACAAAAAGAAAGAGAAAAACAAAAATAAAAATGGATGAAAAGTCAATTTACAAATTAGTTTACTGATCCGTTTTTAATTAAAACTCTTTGAAATTTGAATATGTTTCCTTGGGGAATGCTTGATGAGTAAATTATTCAACAGAGATTGTGTCTTGTAATATGAATGCTATTCTTGAGAAGTTTTTACATATCATTTGAAAATCTCTGTTGTGAAATTGACTTGTACTTATAATTTACTATTCCTTGTGAGATGCTAATGCCATTCATACAGTGCAGAACAAAAGTAAAATGGTTTGGTGTGGTATTAAAAGTGATACATTGACCTGTGTCTTCCAAAGACGTTTCTACATTTGGCCAGCATGCTGCATGTTTGCATTTTTTTTTCCATGAATTGTTGACACTCTTCTCATTTTTACTTTTGAAAAAATTGATTGTTTTCTTATCAATTCCTTATATTATTTCACCATCTTCATTTTGTATGCTGTTTTTTTACATGATGTGAAACTTGTACTTTTTCTTTGCTTGAGATTAATATTATAATCCCTTTTTCAATATTAGGTTTCAGTATGCCCAAACTGTGGAGGGGATGGTGAAGTCATATCTGAATATTGCCGTAAATGCAGTGGTGAAGGACGTGTACGGTTTAAGAAAAATATCAAAGTTAAAATTCCTCCTGGTGTTAGCTCAGGCAGTATTCTAAGAGTTGCTGGGGAGGGTGATGCTGGACCCAGAGGGTATGATGAATTTTATGAGTCTTTGGGCAAATATAGGATATAAACTATATTAAAATTGTGTGTACTGCTTTTGTTTTATGTGCAACATGATATTTCTTGTTTCTGTCGGTCAGTAAGGAGAATTACATATCCATCCTTCTTGGACTATAAAACAAATATAGGCAACACATAAACATTCTTACACTAGCATTTTAATCCTTCAACTTCTTATAAAGGAGACTTCCTCGAAAGCCATGAGAAATCCCGTCCCATAGCAGGTCCAGGGACAAATGTCCCATCAAAATTGCAACGTTCAGATCCAACAGAAGACACTAAAGGGTAGCATACAAAGAGCACTGCCTAAAAAGCCTACTCTTAAACATAAATATATCCAATGGGAAATGTTGAAATAAATGTGCAGAGAGCTATGAAATATGATTTTGTTGTTTATGAATTATTGCTGACTTTTCTCGTAGTTGTGTTCTTGAAGTGAGATTTTTTCTTTGGAATTATGGGGAAAAGGAGTTAGACACAAATATTTATTAGTCTTGAAAATTTTAAAAAGAATGTCAGACATTGTGATAAGAAAGTTTTCGTAGGGTTTCTGTTATATGCTAGGAAATCAAAATGGTCTTTTCATGCTCTTCGCCAACATAGGGCATAAAAAATGTTTCTCTTTGTCAAAATGGACTGTATGATTGCTTGATCACGTGATTTGGAAGCCAGTATTGATCTTCTAGTTGTAGCAGGGGCCCTCCTGGAGATCTTTATGTATATCTTGATGTGGTAGAGATACCAGGGATTCAAAGGGATGACATTAATCTCCGCTCAACAATATCAATCAGTTATCTAGATGCCATACTAGGGGCTGTCGTCAAGGTAAAGTACTTTAGTCAGTATTTTTGCTTCTTGCCTGAGTATTTTTTGAATCTTTTTTATAGGCTGAATTGCAGTCTTGATCTTGTTAATTTCATTGAAGACCAAAAGTGCATTGGACTGAACTTTTGGAACCTAAACAGGTAAAGACAGTTGAAGGCATTTCTGAACTACAAATACCTGCTGGTACACAACCTGGAGATGTCCTTGTTCTTGCAAGGAAAGGTGTACCCAAATTAAACAAACCATCAATACGTGGTGATCACTTATTTACGGTTAAAGTTACAATACCAAAACGTATTAGGTACTGAGACATTGATGATTTTGATTTTGCTTGTCTCTGTCACTCCCTTGTCCTATGCATTGTTTATTGTCCATATCTATATCAACAATTTGATATGAATTACCTTTGCTATGCATCTTCAGTTCAAAGGAGCGTGAGTTGCTTGAAGAGCTTGCTTCTCTAGGTGACACAAGTGGCCGTTCAAAATCACGTCCTAGAACTCACTCTTCCAGTAGGTGGCTTCTTCATTATTTGCATGTTTTTTTTTTTTTTTTTTTTTTTTTTTTTTTTTTTTTTTTTTGCCTTTCCTATTCAAAAAACTAATGAAACAATTAATTTGACATTTTGAATCTGTCATATGACATATGGCATTTGGTTGGGTCTTTTCCACACATTTGCAAGCTTCAATAGAGTAATCTCACAATGCAGAGAGTATACTCTAGATATTTGAGTAGTGAATTATGTTGTTTACCTTCTGCAGCAGTAACTAGGGAAGGTCCTGCAGCAACTCAAAGGGCTGAAAGTCCAACAGCAACAGTCACAGAAAATACTGAACAATCAGAAGATAAAAATGATTTATGGAATAAATTGAAGGACTTTGCTGGGTAATTATCTTATCTCATTTTGTTTTCTTTATAGTTGTTTTTATCAACATGTAGAGAGTACCTTCCGTTTTTAATAAATGGAAAAATTTAAATTCCGACTTTATTCGTGATTAATGTAGTGAATACCTTTTTAAATTCCGACTTTTCTTTATGATAGGATGCTAAGTTGCAATTTTGTGTCACTAAATTTACTAGTTTACTTATGCTGTATAGATGAAAGCTGATTCGTTACGTCAAATATTTGGTCATTGTGCGTCCTGAGTTGACTATAACTTTGTACCATTTGCTGTTTTTGGTGCTACCTAAACTTGCAGGTCTGTGGCAAATGGAGCTCTAAAGTGGCTTAAAGATAATCTCTAAGATCATGGGATTATTAGGTGGTCCCGATTCTCGAGGATGTAGTTTGTCTAATTGGGTCTAGTGTTTGAATGATTCCAATAACAGCTGGAATGGAAGGGACTATGCAGAGATTTTTTTTCAAATGCTTTAACTGAAAATTGTTAGCTGCGCAACAAAACAAACAAAAGGGAATTGATGCATATTCTTTAATTTGTTTTACTTGTAAATTTTGGCACGAAACGATTTATACAGAAAAGCTTCACGGATATTGAAGTTGTCTCCACGAGGAGTTTGTACTAGAGAACGCCAGAGTTTTAATGATAGGGAACAAGCTCTTTTTGAGTGAATCACACTACTTGTTACAAAGTGATGCTTAATTTTAGGTGCATTTATAGCTTCATAAAAACCTGTTTCCAAATGCAACTCTACATATTTAGTTCTCTACACTTTACAAAGCTGCTTACCTTTGTTTTATTTTTCTGATTCAAAATTACCAAGTGCACTTAGTACCCTTTGGATTTGAAACTCGGTCTTATTCAAGCGTTGATATAACGTAGCCACTAGATGCTTATGATGCATTATGTATAGTTTGACCACAGAGCTTAGTTTGTCGACTCAGCGGCATCTGGTGATTTGCATCCCTTCATCCAAACACAATTTTGGAAATAATGTTGCGTAAACTCTGTTAATGAAAAGTAGTGTCATTGAAAAGCAGAGAAGTTAGATATTACTCCTAATGTGACAACAAGTGCTAATATGATTCCCTCGAAACATCCCTTGTGAACTGATTCATGTCTACTTGCCTATGCTATGTAGGCTGTCTGTCCAATGTACTAGAGAAACAAGATGTAATAAAGTGAATTTGTAATAGATTGAATTACGGGAATAATAGAATAATTGTGTATTTTTATGTATTTTTCTGCATATGAACTACAAATTGAAGGAAAGGGAGAGGAATAGAGTTTCTTTTAAGGAAGAAGAAGAACTAAGAGAGAAGAATATCCTAGAGAGAGGTAGGATGAGTCAAATGACAATTTTTTCATATCCATCTAATTTCCTTCTTTTCCCTATTTATAATAAGTTTGGGCTCTCTAACTAGACTAATTCTTAATTTGGCCATTTATTTACTTAAGTCCGTTACACACTCCACACTTCAGTGTAACAAAACAACCAAGGGTATATTAATTAAACTCCTATGATTTCATTCACAATCTGCCTATTACGGCTTTGGGCGACTTTCCTTGATCAGAAGAGAAACAGCAACAAGCACAGGAGTTGTGATGATGATAAGAGCCACCGCAAGGTTGGGTGTGGTTATCTCAGGGAATACAGCGCTGCCATACTTGATTACACCCGCACCCGCAAATGAACCCACCGCTAGTTTTCCCACATACCATAAATCCTCCTCCTATTCTCAATAAAACACATACATACATATCGTATAAGCTTCATATTTAACGACATTTTCACAAATAAATTAAAAAAAAAAAAAGAGTGCTGACTTTTACTTGAGAAGAGTTGTTGTCGGGGTTTTGATCCCCTGTTTGGGGATCCAGAGCTCGAGGAACAACACAAGCAGTCCTTGCAGCAGTGAAGCAAACTGGCATTGGGTTTTGGAGGAACAAGGGCGTGTTTGGAGTGCTAAACTTTCGCTGATACTGGTTAATCCCTGATTGACACGTCAACAACCTCCAACCACCAACTATCTCAGAAGCTGAAACTGCCATATCTCTGTCTCAAGGCTTCAACTTTCAACCACAAACAGCAAGAGAACATCATCAAACGATTAAATGACAGATATAATTACGAAAATGGGCACGAGTTATTTTTTACAGGCCTCAGGCTTTTTTATTTGGCCCATTAAGAAAACAACGACCCAATAAAAGGCCCATATTTGGGTCCATTACCAACACGGGGTTACGACGTGTATTCCCAAAACGCCCCGCTTCTTTCACCGGCGGGGGGACTTGCAGGAGAAATCTGAAGAAGCTGAAGCTTCATTCACCTTCACCTCCCATTTTCTATTCCAACCACCCACCCTTCCTTGCTTCCCAAACCCTAATTCTTCATTTCAATTTCCGAGTCCTGATAGATAGGTCGATCGATCCTCAGAAAAGCGTTGGAACGATTTTGATTCCGAAGGAGCGAATATGGTTCTCGCGCAGCTAGGGGGGAGCATCTCGCGTGCTCTCCAGCAGATGAGCAATGCGACGATCATCGATGAGAAGGTTCTGAACGAGTGCCTCAACGAGATCACCCGAGCTCTTCTCCAATCCGATGTTCAATTCAAGCTCGTCCGCGACATGCAGACCAACATCAAGAAGATTGTCAACCTCGACGACCTCGCCGCCGGTCACAACAAGCGCAAGATCATCCAACAAGTAACCATTTCTTATTAATTCCTTCTTTGTTCAATTCGGTATTGGTTATGGTGATTTGGATACGAAGTGTATGATGCCATTGTATGCTTTGGAATGTGTGGACTTGTTTAACCATTTCTTGTTGGATTTGCCACTTTCTCTGATTCATGCACTGTGCTTTGTTATGGATTTTATTTGTCAATTTTGTCGATTCAGTAGTGGGTTTAATCCTTTGTAGTTCGTGTTCTCTGCAATTGTTTAGGCTGTGTTTAACGAACTCTGCAAAATGCTGGATGCTGGGAAGCCCTCTTTCACTCCGAAAAAGGGAAAAACAAGTGTCGTCATGTTTGTTGGTTTACAAGGTCTGTTGCCTGTTGTACGTTTAAGTTCTGACTCTTTAATCTTTATGACATGTTTTTGTGTTCAACTTGGCACAAATGGTACTGGGGTGTAAATTAGCCATCCCAAAGTAAGAAAAATGCGGCATTTTGCAGCTTTTGTTGGTTGCTCCTGCACATGTTGGTCGATGCTTACACTTCTCTAAAATGAATTCAGGTTCTGGAAAAACCACAACTTGTACAAAATATGCATATTATCATCAGAAGAAGGGCTGGAAGCCAGCTCTTGTATGTGCAGATACTTTCAGAGCTGGTGCATTTGATCAGTTGAAGCAGAATGCCACTAAAGCTAAGATCCCTTTCTATGGAAGGTAATCCTTGGCATTGAACAACCTTTAGCAACTCGTGGAGCTGTAGTCTGATGCATATAATATATCTGGCAGTTTATCACCTTACAAAATATATTCTGTCCTTTACACTAAATTAAATCATACTACTGAATTTTCGACGTCATACCCCTTTTTCTTATGTTCCCTTCTTTTGTGTTGTTTCTAGCTAGAGAAAGATTAGAAGATTAGGGAAAAGGGGGAGAACCTAAAGAATTAATGTTAGGAAGAAAGGAAATTTGTGGCCATGAATAACACATAGGATTTTCAGGTAACATTTTATAAACATAGGGAAAACATGAAAGCATCAATGAAAATGATTATCACTTTCTTTTGGAGGGATATCCAGCCACATTCAACCACTTCTGTTCTTGTTATAACTTATAAGTCCTTGAAGTCAAGTTGTGATAAGCTGTTCTTAATACATCACTTTATGGCAGGTTTTATTTCAATTACTTTTCATTATCTATGATCTCAATGCTTAAGTAGTTATTGCATTGATGTGCCCCCCATTTCTCTACAGCTATACGGAGTCAGATCCTGTGAGCATTGCTGTGGAAGGTGTGGAAAGATTCAAAAAGGAGAACTGTGATCTCATAATTGTTGATACCAGTGGACGGCACAAACAAGAAGCTTCCCTTTTTGAAGAAATGCGTCAAGTTTCAGAAGCAACGGTATTTTCTGTATATGCTATGTGCATTGATATCTATTTCTAAATGCCAATAAATTCTAATACCTTTTTCTTTGCATTGTTCAGAAACCAGATCTTGTTATATTTGTAATGGACAGCAGTATTGGTCAAGCTGCTTTTGATCAGGCACAAGCATTTAAACACAGTGTTGCAGTTGGAGCTGTAATTATTACTAAAATGGATGGCCATGCAAAGGGTGGTGGTGCTCTTAGTGCGTAAGTGTTAACTGCTTAGCTGGAATAATTTTGTTATGTTCAATATCAACTTTTGAAACTACAAAACTAATGGATTTAGCAGCTGATCATGTGTAGTCTAGTAATCATTCATGAAAGTGTGTGACAACTTCTATCGACTGAAGTATGAACTACATTTAAATTCTAAGGAAAATTAGTATTAAATGCCTTTGAAATGAATGTGTGCATATATTTTTGTGTATATATTTATATATAATATGTGCATGTCTATTACATGGTTTTGAAACCTAACCCAGTTACTAATTTTATATGTGCAGTGTTGCAGCAACAAAGAGTCCTGTCATATTCATTGGAACTGGAGAACATATGGATGAGTTTGAAGTTTTTGATGTTAAACCCTTTGTAAGCCGTCTGTTAGGTATGTACTTTTGGGCTTTATCTTGACTCATACACTCCACATTATCCCCCATTTTTCTCTTTTTCCCCTCACCCCATACGTTATTATACATGAAGAACGTGATATCTCATGTAAAGAGTTACTTGAAGTATAATCTTTAGTTCTGTCAAATGGATTTTGAATTAGGCATGGGCGACTGGTCTGGGTTTATGGACAAAATTCATGAAGTTGTTCCTATGGATCAACAGCCTGAACTGCTTCAAAAGCTGTCTGAAGGAAACTTCACCTTGAGGATTATGTATGAGCAGTTTCAGAACATACTTAAAATGGGTCCTATTAGCCAGGTACCTTATTGAGTTTATTTTTTCTTGGCACCGGTGTAATAATATTGGCTGCTATTTTATTTTGACCAACTTCTTTGTTGATGTATGCAGGTATTTTCTATGCTTCCAGGATTTAGTGCTGAATTAATGCCAAAAGGTCGTGAGAAAGAAAGCCAGGCAAAAATTAAGCGTTACATGACTATGATGGACTCAATGACAAACGAAGGCAAGCATTGTGAATTGGTTGTTGCAAAGATAAACTGTGTACCAGATGCAGCTTCTCTTTGAAATAGCATACCTTTACATGCTAACCTTTAACTACTATGTTTCAGAGTTGGACAGTTCAAATCCAAAGCTCATGAATGAGTCACGTATGATGCGAATAGCTCGAGGTTCTGGTCGTCAAGTTAGGGAAGTAATGGAGATGTTGGAAGAATATAAACGTCTTGCAAAGATCTGGAGCAAAATGAAAGGGCTTAAAATACCAAAGAAAGGTGAAATGAGTGCCTTATCTCGAAATATGAATGCCCAGCACATGAGCAAAGTCCTCCCTCCACAGATGCTGAAGCAAATTGGTGGCATGGGTGGGTTACAAAACTTGATGAAGCAGATGGGATCTACTAAAGACATGATGGGAATGTTTGGTGGCGGCAGTGATTAGTTAGATAGAGCTCAGCAGGCCTTTTGAGCTGCGGATTCTTTCTTTCTGACCACGACTACAGTCGGATGCACGGGTTATGCAGTTATGTGTAGGTGTAATACGCTAATTTGCAAAAGCCCGAATGGGTATAACAGTTCCTTTTGTAAAATTAATTTTTTTCCCCCTTTTGTGTATATTGATTAAGCTCTCAGAGCAGTAAAAAAAAAAAGAGAAAAAGTTCCTATTATGAATCCAGGAATCGAGTAACATCGTTATCGTTGTATTGCTTTATCTTGATTGGAGGAAGCAAGGTTTGAATTCTGCTACTCGGTTGGAGTTGATCACAATGGATTAATATGTGCTTCTAGATCTTAATTACGAAAAATTGGCCCAATAATCCGAATCCCGATTATTGAATTTGTGATTAAGGCGTTACTGTTCGTTTCTACTCTATTATTTAATGTGCATACAGATGCAAAATTACAAGAGACAGTACTAACATAAGTAACTAAATAACACGGTGTACATGCTTTATTAGAACACGTCATCTTTCGAAGAACTTGCTTAGAACAGTTTTTTGCAAATGGACCTCCTCATCCTCGTCCTCCTCAAGTTTGATATTGGCGTTTAGAGCACAACGAATAACAGAATTGATTTGCTTCCTTAAACTGGCATTGTCTACGAACATATCTGCCAGCATCCTCCTCAACTCATCATAAGTTGTCCCTGTATCATCACCTGTATTTGTATTGCGTGTCCCTACCGCAGCAACAGTAGCATTTTCTACATCCTGTGCTAAGAGCTGTGCCTGTTCCCATTTTTCACAAGCATGCAACCGAAACAGTGAGTATAGACGAAAGCAAATAGAAAACTTGTCAAACCATGAGCACTTTAAGAAGCATAATATCTGAGAGCAAGCATAGAGTTCAATTCACTAACACAAAGGCCCCCCCAAAAATAAAATATCTGACGGAAAAAATTAGCTCAAGGTGCATAGAATACCTCTGCGAGCAAGAGACCAATCCGGTTGTCTGACGTTGCTAACAAGTCCAAGGCGTCAGATGGTGAAGTGTCAACAGTTAGTTTATCTTCCTCTTCAACAAGGAAGTTTACACTGCACTCCTGAAGCCTCTTCTGAAGGATTGCACACTCATGCAGCAACTTTAAATTAGCACTATGTGATAGCTCCATTCTTTGGTTTTCCTTCTGGAGAACTCTCTAAACAAGATACAATATAAACATAAGATGAAATCAATTGGATTTCTCAACTTATACAGCACAACAGAAGGTTCAAATAGTTTTTTTCATTATCAAAACACCATGAATAAGAGAAAATGTCAAATTTGAGTGAAAAATATACCAGTAAATAAGATTATACAAGGTATAATGTCAAAATAGATTAACTGCATCTGCTCTCCATCCCTTCTTCCAAACACATGGAATCAATCATTTTTTTTTTTCCTTATTTTCGAAAAATGTCTGAAATTATTCAGTGGTAAATGCAACGTTCAAGAAAAGAGAGGACCTTACCTCCACATCTAGTTTTTCCTTCATCAATTCGTTGAGCTGCTGCTTCAGTTCTAACTGAGAACTTCTAAGGGATTTGACCTCCTTTATTAGCAACTTCACATCTGTCTTTGATTTCGTCTCAAACTCATCCTGATGTTTCTGCAAGTGCTCAAGTTGTTCTCTAGCCGCATCTAGCTCTTGCTGCAATATTTGCTTCTCCTGGATAACGGATGCTTTTGTTGATTCTGCTAGAAGCCTTTCATCCTAAATCATTAAAACTTTTCATTAGGTCACCAAAATGGAATCATCAGAGATGTTGATTAAAGTCACTAATCACAACTAAACCTCTTCAAACTTCAATTTCATTTCCAACTCCAGGCACTTCCTCTGAAGTTCCTCCATATCCCACTGCATTTGTGTAAACCTTTCCTTTTCAGTCAAAACAGCCTGCTGCATGTTTTCTCTGCAGTTAAGTCGAGTTGTTTCAAGTTCAACTTCCAAATCTTTGACCTACAAGTAAAATGAAATATTCAACAGATGAATATAACGAAGTCCAAGAAGATACCATCACTTTTCATTTTTCCATCATTGAGACTCGCAATCATTTTATTAAAAATTGAAACTAGTCAATGAATATATTTTTACCAATGCACATCCACCAGTCTTGCATAATGACACTAAAAACATTAGAAGGGTCTATACTGAAAATCAAGTGTGCCGAAGAGAAAATTAACCACTCCAAAGAATTTGATGGATATGATGCTAAAAATCAATTTATCCTAACTACATTTATACCAAGCTCAGTTTTGATTAAACTTGGGTAAAATTTAACTGCTTATTCTTCAAAAAAAAAATTATTATAAGTTGTTTTGAGTGAAAAATAAATTAATCTAGACACACAAAGAAATGAATTAAACAAGTGACAAACAAAAATCTCCATTTCAAAATTCATATATTAGAGACCTTTGTTATGAGATATTGTCTTGCAGCCATTTCTTGATTCAATCTTGCTAGAAGACTTTCAACATCTGTTTTTGCTGTGGCCACTCTTTGCTTCTGAGTAGTAAGAATTCTGTTCAACTTCTGTCGCTCATCTGATGGTAAGGTCACCAATAAGTCCAAGTTTCTGGAGGGTTCACAACTACCAGGAAGGTCATGTGAAGCATCCGGAAGCAATGTGGAGACAGATGGATTTGATGTTTCACTATTCAGTAAAGAACTAAAATCACTACCAATGCTCTCTGTTGACAGTCTCTTGACATGAACATTCAACTTAGAATGTTGTATTCCAGGTTTAAACTTCGTTCCATCCAGGCAAAGAGCTTTAGCATCAGCAATATTCTCAGTAACTTTGTCTGTACGATTATCCTCCTCATAAATTAAATCTTTGGTGGATGTGGCATGATCAAGAGTTTGAGTTGAATTAATCAAGGTGTGTTCTGATCTTGAATTCTCCGTGCTACAATCATTACACTTATCTTTTCCATGCCTCGGAGTTCCCAGCTCAGAAACCTCGTATGTGGTATCATTACCAGAATCAGATGCAACAGATGAACTATTAGCATGCAAAGAACCATGTGTAGCACCACTAGCAGATGTTTCATCTGATATATGTTGGTTCACATCATGGAATGCTGAAAAACATCAAGAACAGAATGACATTAATTTGCTGTTGAACATTGTGATGAGCTATATTTTTACTCTTTCAAGGAATCACTTCAAAATCAGACATGAAATGATTAGGAGAACATACCTGATCTAGCAGCAGCTTCTAGTTCAAGAAACATTGCTGCTGGGACACTTCTTGATACATCAATGTCTGATAACAGTTTTTCCATCCAATCTGCTAATAAACACCTTCGCTGAAAGTAATCAGTTTATCAGTATCTAAGTGCATAGAAGAATTGTTTCAGTAATAAATACTGTCAAGCAACAAAACATGGATGAATTATCTACCTCTTCCAAAAGTGTGTGGCCTTTAATTCTCAACATCTTTTTTGATGGAGCTGGAGGCAAATTTTTCATGGGAAATTCTTTTTTCAGCTGGAAAAAAGGAAACAAAAATAAGTCGCTCAACATAACTTCAGTATTTAAACTTACTGAAAAGCAATTACCAATACAACAGCTCATTCGTAAGCAAAACAATGGATTGGAAATTTGGAGCTAAGGAAGCTTGATCCACAGCACAGAAAAACACACTCACATCAGAAAACAACTTCAAAAAATCACTAAATCTGCGCAATATCACTCGCGTAGTAGTGATTCCTTCCGGCGATTGCATACCAACTAGAACCCTGTAAAACTATAACATAAAATAATTGAACATTAATTAAAAAGAACACGATTGCAACTTGCAATACTATTGGAAAGAGCAAAACTAACTAAACAAAACAAGAGCTAATTATAAATGATTGTCCATTGCTGGCAAAATAAGCTGCAGTTACAACTTGTTACATTTCATTAACCAAAAATAATTTATAAAAAGTACAACTTGAAGAATTAAAACAGAAAAATTACAGACTGAGAAGAAAAAAAATGATCATACCATAACAGGATCAGAACCCATGGATTGAGGAACAGCAACCCAGGAAGGAACGGTGACACAGAAGCTCCAACCCGTGTGAGGATCATGTGGCCAAACAGAGTTGCGTCCATCCTGAATTTAATTTCGAAACAGCCGAATGTAGCTTCGATGAATCAGAAGTGTACCAGAAAGGTGAAGTTTTTAGCAGCAATTAGAGGAATAGGAGAGAGGAGAGAGTACCCATTTGCGAGGAGGAGGGCTCCAATCCATGCCGAGAGGAAGAGGGGAGGTTCCGTCGTGGCGATGCTTAGGGGGGCTTCGGCTTCGAGGGGGCGAAACGGTGTGGTTTAGGGGAAGGAATTCCTCGTTTAGGAAAGCGCGGCGATAAGCGTAGGGGTTGATGACGGGATCATAGTAAGGGTAATTGAAATTGAGGTCGAGTACGGAGAAATCGTGTGCGTACGGATGCATCGCTCTCTTTGTGCTTTCTGTCTCTGTGTCTGTGTTTCGAGCAACTTCAACTTCTTCAGCTGCTGCATCATCAGCATTCAGCAGAATCTATACGCTATTCGATACACCCTGTTCTTGTTCATTATTTTATCATTAATTTCCAAGCTGGTTTTCCACGTGTATGCATAGTTATATAAGATAAATTTTATTCTCGTTATATACCCCTTTATTTTTCTTTTGGTCTAAACTATCATTACATTAAGTATAGTTAGTAAGAAATGAGTTTGTATCTCAAAAAGACGTGAATTTGATTTTCGTTGCTTATATGAGGAATCATAAAGGATTGTCCTAATTCTGATGAGATGATCGGTGTCAAAGTCATCTAAACTTTTCTCTTGACAAAAAAAAAAAAGATCTAACTAATCTAACTTGTTGATGTGATGGCTCTCTTTATTTTACTAGAGATTGATAACTACAAGTCGAATCTTGTGGATGTTATAGACATTGGTATTTTATTGAGGTCGATACAATGTGTTTGGTCACAAGAGAGTATACCTAAACTCAATGTTGATGATACCTCTCATGACAATCCAAGTCTAGCTTGTTTTGGGAGCTTGCTAAGAGGGGGCGATGACATTTGGATCACAGGTTTCATAGGGTGCATTGATATAATAGGTAATCTCCTAGCTGAGCTCATGGCTATTAGGTTTGGGCTCTCTCTAGCTAGAAAGCAGGGTTGTAGAAATTTTTGGTGCGAGTGTTGTAACACCCCTGCTAGCTGCCTATTTCCATGGTAGCAAGCAATGCTCACAGGGTTGTTATCCGTTGTGTCGGATTACCTTTAGCTCTTACCTTTACCTTTGCAAATATCTCTTACGCAAAAATATGGACCAATTTAAAAATCATTCGTGTGCTTTATCAATTATAAACTAGGAGCCGTGCGTGATTAAGATAACATATAACAACCGTCGCTAATAGCCAAAGTAAAACATGAAGAGTAGGTATATATACATAATTCCAACCAAGGTCCATAACATAACTACACATAGTCTTAGTACTAGATATTTACACAAAATGTCTCAAAGTCATAGAACCTAATACAAAACATTTAATGCCTTAGCGCGACCGTTGTCGTTTTGCTCTGGCTCGGACCTGCTGTAGCCTTTTGTCGCCTACCATGCATCCCTCTCGTCAACCCATTCGCTTTGCACACCTGGATCCATAACCGAGTAGAGGTGAGAACTCTTGGTCCTCAGTGGGGTTTGAAACACCCTAGCTAACTGTTTACCTGTACGTAGTAAACAAGGCTCACTAGATTGTTTTCTACCTGATCAGAATACCTTAGTCCATTGTTATCTTTCGAAAATAGTTGCTTAAGAAAATAAGGACCCATTTTGAACTTTTCATTTGCATTGAATAATTACTAACATAGAGCCCTGTGTTGGGAAGAACAAATATAACAAAGCGTATAACTGTATAGTAATAAAGCATCCAATATACATTCATTTGGTCCATCATAACAGTCACATAGTTGTATATACANCATTTTGACAAGCTTAGATAATTTATTTAAAAACAATTTAACAATTGATAAGCCTATTAGGTTAAACCCCCAATTTGAGAAATTTTGGGGTTCCTAAAATTTGGATAAAATCAAACTTTGGCTTAGATATGCTAGGTTAACATTGTACATAAGACTTAATAATAAAGACTCCGATTAAGGTGGAGACCCTAACGAGGGGTAGTTTCTGGCTAAGGTAAGATTTGGTACTTAAGTTGTCTGTTTGTGACACACCTTTCTTACCTGAGAATCTTGTCCTAAGTATGAGACCTTAGTCCTAAAGTCGGACTAATAAACAAAGACTAGTTAAATATGATACACTTGTCATAATCAGTAGTCTTAGGCCTTAACAACTTGATAATCAGAAGACAGTCCCCATAAAAGACTTCACAAATAGTAGATACCAGAACAGATAACCTAAAATAGTACGAGGTCTTACGAACTCGTAAACCAGACCCACCAGTTATAGCACACGTGCCACTACCAGTTTATGAGCTCCAGGCTCCTCAATTATGGCATGTGTCCCCTACTAGACCCTCGAGCACCAGGCTCCTCAGATCATGGTATGCGTACCCTCACAAGTATCAGGGTTGCGTGCACACTGAAACCACCCAAAATTATTCCTGGTAAAGTAAGGTTGAGTTACAGCTCCCTTGAATCATGCTCCTTCGCCAGGGATGTGGACATACGTACAATTTTCAGTTATCAGTTCAGTTTATCCAGCAGTTTAATCAGTTTATTTCACTATCCTCAGTTTGTTCAGTATACGTGCAGTTCATTAAATCATTCAATGTATGTAGTTATGTAATGTATTTGTTATTGTACTTATTTCTTCAATTACATATATGTATGTATGCGTGTGTGTATGCATATGTCGTGACATTGTTTACAATACTTGATATGTGTGTGGTACCGAGGTACCTACCACTAAGTTGACAACTCACCTCTATCAAACCATTTTTCAGATTTGGCTGAGGGTGGTGAGAATGATCCCCCTATTCTAGTGAGCGAGGATTCCAGATATCAGTAGTAAGCTCTGCTTCGCAGTGGGGACTACCGAGTAGTTACAATCATGCTCCAGACACCTAGGGCATGATCCATGATGATTTCATAGACTTTATTTTCAGACATGATTATTTGTAAAATCATTCATATTTAGAACAGTTATGTAAACAGTTTTTCAGTTATCAATTAATGAATCAAATAGTATTTATTTATTTATCTACTAGTGCATTTATTTTACATGTTTAGTAAGCCACATTAGCACTTTTGTAGGGCAGTAGCCCTATGTGCAGTCACGTCCTAAGTTGGGGCGTGACACTAGAATAATGGTTGTTTCCCCTATGTTAGATCCCCTACGTTAGGGACATATTGGTTGTTTCCTAGACGTAGAGCACCCTCTTAATCAATTAGAAAATTAGAAACTTTTCCTGATTGAACCTCATCCTTAATCTTTCTTAATTGGATATATTCTCCTTCACAAGCTTTGATATTATCCACCAAGGTAGAATAGACTTGGACATTGGCTAATAGAAACTATGCACTTGGAATGTTAAACTTCACTCTTCCATCTACAAGTTCTTGTAGCTCTCTAATAATTGGCCTTCTAACTTCAGCTATGTGAGAAAGATTATCCATGGTTATCTACTTAAGGCTTCAGCCACAACATTTGCCTTTCCTGGATACAAGATCGTGCAATCATAGTCTTTGAAAAATTCCATCCATCTTCTATTCCTTAGATTCAAGTCCTTTCGCTAGAAAATATATTTAAGGCTCTTATGGTCTGTGTATATCTCGTATAACTTTCCATATAAGTAACGCCTTCAAATCTTGAATGCAAATATAACTGCTTCCATCTCCAAATCATGTGCAAGATAATTTTGTTCATGCTTCTTAAGTTTCCTAGAAGCATAAGCAATCATTCTCCCATTCTGCATCAACACACAACCATGCCCAACTCTAGAAGCATCACAATAAACTCCATAACCACTACCACTAGCAGGTAAGGCTAGCATTGGTGTCAATGTCAAACAATCCTTCAGTTGTTGGAAACTTTGCTCACATGCATCATTCCACTAAAACTTAATTTGCTTATGTGTTAACTTAGGTAGGGGTGTTGTATTTTGGAGAATCCCTTGACAAATTAATGATAATACCCAGCAAGTCCAAGGAAACTTCAAACTTCCGTCATAGATGTAGGGCTAGGCTAGCTGTGAACTACTTCCACCTTCTTCAAATCAATGCTTATTCCATCCTTAGATACCACGTGACCTAAAAAAGTTACATTGTCCTACCAAAACTCACATTAAGAGAACTTAGCATATAACTTATGTTCTCTTAGCATTTGCAAATCCCATCTCAAGTGTTTTCCATGCCCCTCTTTACTATTGGAATACAATAAGATTTCATCAATGAAGACTATCACAAAGTGATCCAACAATGGCTTGAAAACTGGATTCATTAAGTCCATAAAAGTTGCATGGGCATTAGTAATTCCAAAAGACATAACTAGAAACTCATAGTGTCCATAACGAGTATGGAATGTCGTCTTAGAGATGTTTTCGCCCCTTATCTTCAATTGGTGATATATTGACTGCAAATCAATCTTTAAGAAACATTGAGATCCTTGAAGTTTATGAAACAAGTCATCAATGTAAGGTAGAGGATAATTATTCTTTGTTGTCATCTTATTCAAATGTTGATAATCAATACACAAACAGTGCTATTTAATATAGGGGTATAGATATTGGTTGGGTATTGAGGAACAAATCTATACAAAACTCTATTTCTCTGTCTGGTGGTAATCCTGGAAGCTCCTCAAGAAAGACATCAGGATATTTACACACTATTAGAATATGCTCTAAGCTTCTTGCTAACTTACTAACATCCTTTACCATAGCCAAGTGCCCATGACAACCCTTTATATCAATTTTTGACTTGTCAATGTAGAAATCAAGTTACTTGGAAACTAATCCCAATCACCTTGAAACATGAAAGTCGATTCCCCTGGCATATTAACCCTTACCACCTTATTGTGAAAATCTAAAGTATCATGACAAGAAGCTAAACAATCCATGCCTAGTATCACATCAAAATTTGTCATATTTAGCACTATCAAATGTACCTTTGAGAGTTTGTCTCCAACCAATATCTCACACGACTTATACAATAAATTAGCTAGTAAGGAGTCACTCATAGGTGTGGCTACCATCAAAGACTCACCTAAAGGCAAAGTATCCCTTATAAAACAAAATTCAAAGGAAGGAGACACAAAAGAATGGGTAGGCCCATAATTGAATAGAACATTTGCATCATGAGAACATACTGACAATATACCTTTTACCACAACATTAGATGCTTGAGCATCTAGACAGGTCAAAGTATAGACATGTGCTTGGCCACTTGTAGTCTGCCCTAGACCTCTACCAGCTGAACCTCTATTACCTCCCTGAGTACTTGAGGACCCTTGGGAATATGTACCATCTTCTTGTCTCCCTGGAACTGCCAATATTGAAGATCCATAGGCTAAAGGATGGGAATGTGACATGGGAAAGATTTTGGTGAAGTTCCCCAACTCACCACATTGATTTCACCCATCAAATCCTTGCCTGAATTGTCTAAAATGCATATTCCCACAGGTAAAGCATGTAGTGGGAGTACAATTAGAATGTCTCTGGTGTTGTGAGACACCACGACTATAAGCTATACTAGTTGCTTGACTGCTTAGTATGCTTTGTGATTGATGACCTATGTATTGTCCCTAACGACCACAACCAATATCATCTCTAGCCTCATCAACATTGTGGCTTTGACAGCTACCACGTGTCTCCACTAAACATGACCTCTTATGCGAGTCACAAGAAGCTCTACCTCTATTTCTACCTCTTTGATCAATTGTCAAGGCCCAATTCAAGGCCTGATCATAAGTCATCTCACACCTCGTCTTCGACCTGAATATATAAGGCTTCAAACCCTCCATAAATCATTGAACTCGCAATTCCTTTGTGCTAACTAGGTGTGGTACATACCTAGAAAGGATAAAAAAATGAATATTATAATCCATAACTGACATCTGGTTTGCCTGCAAGAGATCCTCAAATTCTTGTCTTCTACAATCTCTAATGCTCTTTGGCATGAACTAAGCAAGGAGCAAAGGGGAAAACTCTTCCCACAATAATGGATGTGAATTTGCCAGCCTCGCTAAAAGAAAAGTTTCATACCAACCTCAACCTCAAGCCATATCTCACAATTGAAAGGAGGGTAACTCTACCATGCGAGTAGGTGACCATCCAAAACCTTTGCATATCCCCCTACCTTGTTCAGAAATGCCTTTGGGTCTTATTGGTAATTTGAAACATTGAACACTAGAGGATTTTTCTTTGTAAAAGTAGATATTGAAACCTCAACCCCCTTTGCTGAGCATGTGACTGAAACACATGAACTATCTCCTAGCTAGGCTTTGCCTGAGGTGGTTGTTTCCCTTTTCAAACATTAACTAGTTGTTGTACCAATTCTTCAAGATTCTACATACTTGCCACTAACTGAGCTACTGTTAGGTTCCCAAGTCTAGTTCTAAGAACATCAACATCAGGCATCATGTCAACCCCACCTTGTCTCCTATGATGACAATCAAATCCATGGCCTCCCCTAGGCACGACATGAGGTTAATTAAAAGCCTCATCAGAAATTGGCTCTCTCGCAAGTATAGTCTTCAGTGGCATCTTCACCTAGTACAAGAGTAAAGATTAGACAACAAGCATACCCATAGAAGGAAATAAGGAAAACAATGCTAGAATAGACAATGGTGATCAATACAAGGAACTCTAGTTTAACAGTGGGCAACCATAGCCTCCTACTTGTAAGTTGTGACCAGGTACAAAAATTACAAGCAAGATTCTATTGTTGTCAAGTTTTATTTTGAAACCATTAGCACATACAACCATGCTCTGATACCGTCTTTGTCACGACCCACGGTTAGGTCGTGACCGGCACACAAGCTAATCAAGTTCATTAGCTTGGCAAGCCTAATATGACAATACAAATATGATTTTATAGTCATCATTAGATCTACCAAAATTTCAACAGAGTTTCTTTTAAAACTTTACCACATCCTATGTCCAGAGTACGTATATAGATAACATATACATATTTCCAAAATTTCTTGTCAAAGTGCTTTAAAAACTTCTTTCANTTATATGGGCACTATCTTCCTAAGTACATAGCCTTCTTGTTTCATTTTTTTGATGTATCAAAAGAAAAAACTCAAGTTTGATTTGGTTATACAAAATAAAACTCTCCCAATACTAAGTTTTGTTAACAAGTGTCAAATTACTTGAAGTATCTTATGCCTGCCTGTTTTCATACAACAATGATACAAAGCTGGAAAAATGTAACACCAAGTCTTTTGATAGAATTTGAGCTTAATGCCAGCAGCTATTGATGTGGTTGGCACGCTACTAGTTCAAGTCAAGTGTGGCAAATTCAGGACTTGATTCTTAGAACTTTTTACCCAACGTGCCTTTTTCTAAGTCATAGCATATGTACAACAACTATTATTCTTATGCACTATATTGTTTGTATAGCATTATAGCAAGTCACTGCTCAAAAAGTTTCCTAAATTGTGGCATAGTTCAAAGTTTATTCGTCATAATGTATGTGGCTCATCTCAGCATTTCTTCTTACCCTGATATCCCGCTTCTGCATTAGTTAATTCTCTTTCTGTTCCAACTTTGTGGTTTAATTGGTGTGTTTGTGGTAATAGGCTGTGTAGCAAATTCTCCAATGTGAACTGAACTCCAACAGAAAGTAATGAGCCAAGATCATGGATGAATACATTGTATTTCATGGAAAGTGATTTTGCATAGATATAATTATAATACTTTATATTTAAATACATACACAAAAAATGATTGATCTTATAAACTTTATTCGAGATACATTTACATGCTTATGGTTTCTACCAAATCAAATTGTATTAAGTGTATCAAAATACGAGATCTCAAAATTGTACCTATAATCATTTGATACTCTACAAAAAAGTATATCTAGACAATGATAGTGGGTTGAGTTTCTCTCGATTAAATGATCCTAATCTCTCCCACTCTTAGCGCACCACAAATAATTTCTACAATGTAATTAGGATGTGCAGCGATGTAGTTAGGATATAAGATTTCAGCATTATTTTTATTTTTGGATTTGAATATGTTTTCTTATTTTTATTATTTGATTTGATGTTATTGTCAGGATTTGGTGTTATTTTTAATTTATTGCTAGAATATATTTATCTTAGAATAGCATTCATGATAGGATTACATTGATGTCGTTATTTTATCTTTGATTTGTTAGAAATATTTTGTCCTAGTAAAAGAGTTATGAATACCACCTGTGAGTATTTTAATAAATTATTAATTGCACATAGTTGGTTATTTTTTATTGAGTATATTGTTCTTTAGGACCAAATCTCTTCAGCACTGATTATTTGAATCCAAAAATCTTTTGAATTCCATTTTTCCCTTCTTTGCATAGATATCATATATTTATCTATCAGGTTTGTCTCCGTAAGTTCATGGGGGAGGATAACTCATTTTGAGTTGGGCTAAAAACCCTCCACTAACTTGTCCATATGTACACTTTAATAATAGGGTTATTTTTATAATTACAATTAGATTTTTCTCTCACTTTATTAGTGTATTTTCACATTCATGAATTATACATTATCTCTGTCACAAATTATACAAATTTAATATATATATATATATATATATATATTTAAAACAAAATCTCATTTACATAAATCTTATTGCAATAGTTTTTCCTATAAATTTGAACTCGTCCAACGAAAATAATAATAATAAAAATGATCACATAAAGAAAATGAAGAAAAAAAAAAACTTCAAAATAACGAGATCCTAGTTTGAAGTGGTGACAAATGTAAATTGATAATTTTAATATTGAGAGTTGTATAAAAAAATTGTGAGTAAAATTACCGAATATAAGAGATATTTATTTAGAAAATATAAAATAAATTTATGATTACATTTATTAAAGAAAGAGAATGTACAATTCATGAATATGAAAGTACACATTTATTAAAGGGAGAGAAAAAATAAGTTGTAAATATTATAGTGAAGAGTTTTTAATTCAAACTCAAAATGAGAAAGGTGATGAACTTGTGATAGTTAACCAACCCTATATGTACATGTATATCGATGTTTATTACAAATTCAATTTTAATAAAGCACGGTACAAAACTAATAAAACAGAGCACATAATCAAACAACGCATATACAACCTGCAAGCATGTGACTATTGAACTCAAGGAAGTAAACTAGTAATAAATCATATAGTTTAGTGCATTAAAATTCGGATTTTCACGTTTTCTTGACTATCACCAATAACTTAAGAAATAAAATAATCTTAACGAGGTGTTGTTACCACCTCTAAAGGTGATTCGTGATTTCAATTTTGAAAAATTGAAGTATTCACTTCTCTCACGTAATGTAAAGTCTGTTTTCATTCAAATAAAATCACCAAATAATAGATAATACAAATAAAATAAACCATATTTACTCTCTAAAAAATGGTTTTGCAGTTGATAATGAAAAATAATATCAAACGTTTGGGAAACAAAAAACTGCATTTACATTAAAATATCCTCCGTTCTTATTATTATTATTTTAAGAGTTAATTTCAATTAAAATTTTATTTTTTTAATAGTAAGAAAAGTACGTTTTCAAATTGTGTATTATTATTATATAGTCATAACAAGAATAATAATATAAAAAGTAAAACACTATTAATAATAATAATAATAATAATAATAATAATAATATCACAATCAAGTACAGACAATGGATGAAATTTTTTTTTAGAAAAAAATGAGCATATATGAATTATATAATCTTATCATATTTTGAATTTGATTTTTTTTATATAGTAAATAGCTTTAATATTTATTTATGCAATTTGGAACCCTTAAAAATTGGTCATGGGGTTTTGCTTCAGCCGCACGGAGTGAGTGTGAGTAGCGCTTCAAAAGTTGCAAACTCGAAACGTTCTTCTTCCCAACTTTTCTTTTCTTCTCGTTTCGAAGGAATAATCACTCACAACTCCGCCGTCTCGCTCTTCCGCCACCGCCACCTCCACCTCCGCCACTGCCGCCGCCTGTATATATACCCTTCTCCCAAAGGTTCTTCCTTTCTTTCTCATTTTAATTACTTCAAATTATGATCATATACAGAGAGACCCATAAATCCTTTTCACTCTGTTTCTGTTTCGCATTCGAATTTCAAATGCACTGCCACCAACTCATGGTTCATCACCGATTCTGATTTCTTTTGTGACGGGTTTTGTATGCCTTCCCGCTTTTTTTATTTAGCGTTACCGTACATTGCAACCATCCCATTCCTGTTTACTGAGACCAAAAAAAAAAAGGATTGAAAGTTATGAGCTTTTTGCCAAAATGTGTTAGGTTAAAGGCGTAAGGGTTGGCTATCTTTGATTGTATTAGTGGATTTTTCTATCTGCCTTGTCACTTGTGTATTATTGCTGTTATTATCTCTGATGATGATTATTCTTAGCCTGCTTTGTTATTGTTCATAATCATGTGTAGATGACATTGATATGGATTCAAGTTCAACCACTTTTTCACTCTTTCAATTTTTCGTCGTGTTGTTTGTTTTCTAGGATTATGCCTGCCCCTGCTGTCATGGACGATTATGCTCTTGTTGCCCCTGTCCCTGATTCAGAAGCACAAAGCAATAGGGGTAGAAGAAAGAAGTCTATTGTCTGGGAGCACTTCACTGTGAAAACTGTTAGTCCTGGATGTGCCAAGGCTTATTGTAAACAGTGCAAGAGGGAATTCGCTTACATGACGGATTCGAAACAATCCGGCACAAGCCATCTCAAGAGGCACATTTCTTTGGGAGTCTGCAAGAAAAACCAACAAATCGCTTCTGGAGAAGATACGGCTCATCCACCAAAGAAACGTGGGAGACCAAGAGCAACAGCTCACAATTCTGGCATCTTGTTTGATCAGGAGCGTTGCAACAATAAGATTGCTAAGATGATAATTTTGCACGATTATCCACTTCATATTGTGGAACACCAAGGATTCATTGATTTTGCACGGACACTTCAGCCCCAGTTCAATCCACTAAGCTTCCACGCTGTTGAAGGGGATTGTGTTGCTATGTACCTAAGAGAGAAGCAGAACCTCTTAAATCTTATCAATGGAATTCCTGGACGCATCAACCTTGCCTTGGACTTTTGGACTTCAAACCAGACATCGGCCTACGTTTTTCTTCGCGGCCACTTCATTGATGGTGATTGGAACTTACATCATCCCATTCTCAGTGTTATGATGGTGCCATTTCCTGGTTCTGACAATTCCTTAAATCAGACTATAGTGTCATGCTTAGGTGATTGGCATTTGGAGGGTCGGCTATTTACCCTTGCACTTGATAAATTCTTCTCAAATGAAACTTTGATGGGAAATCTGAGAGGTCTCCTATGTGTCAAGAACCCTGTGATACTCAGCGGTCAGTTATTAAGCCAGAACTGCTATGCTCGTGAGCTTAGTTGCCTTGCATTAGATGCACTATCAGCAATGAAAGACACAATTGGAAAAGTTCGTGAGAGTGTGAAGTATGTGAAATCTTCTGAATCTCATGAAGAGAAGTTTTTTGAGCTAAAGCAGCGGCTTCAAGTCCCTAGTACGGTGGAACTTTTAATCGATGACCAAACTAAATGGGATACAGTTTACCAAATGCTTGCTGCTGCCTGTGAATTCAAGCAAGTCTTTGCTTGCTTTGATGCCTCCGATCCTGATTACAAAATGAATTTGACAATGGACGACTGGAAGCGGGTGGAAACTCTCTGCATATATTTAAAGTATTTGTATGAAGCAGCTAACATTTTAACTGACCAACCGTACCCAACTGCAAACATATTTTTCCCCGAAGTGTCAAAACTTCTGGTGGAGTTGACTCATGCAGCCTTCAGCCAGGATCCTTTTTGTAGTAGCTTGATTACGCCATTGCAAGAGAAGTTTGATCAGTATTGGAGAGAAAGCTGTTTCATATTGGCGGCTGCCGTAGCCATGGACCCTAGGTGTAAAATGAAACTTGTCGAAACAACCTTTGCTCAGATATTTGGTGTGAATGCTGAGCCGTGGTTAAGAATTGTTGAGGATGGTCTTCATGAACTGTTCATTGAATATATCATACAAATGCTTCCTTCTACAGCATTAAATGGTGATGAAGGGAATGAGGTTATGATAAAGACTGAGCCATGTCAAGAAGGGTCACTTGATGCATCTCTTTTTGCTGAAGATGTGTTTTCTGATATTGACTTTTATCTATCTGACTTCACAGGTAGCCACCAATTCAACTCAGAATTGAGTGAGTATCTGGAAGAGCCTCTTGAGCCTATAGTGCAAGAATTTGATATTCTGAGCTGGTGGAGACTAAACTCATTGAAGTATCCAACTTTGTCTAGAATGGCATCTGATATTTTGTCTATACCAATGTCCACTCTTTCTGCAGATTCTGTTTTTGATACAGAAATTAGGAAAATGGATAGCTATAAGAGTTCATTAGGCTCCCCAACTCTTGAGGCCATTATTTGTACCAAGGATTGGTTCCAGTATGAATCATCACCTACGGATGTTTCTAATTCTCCTGTGAAAATGGAATTTTAGATATTAAATTCACCATTTAGGGATAGATTCTCAAGTAGCTTTTTAGGTATCCAAGTGTATATTACCGTCAAGGTCAATTAATTTCTGTGATTAACTGTCAAATTTCTAACTAGTGTTAAATTTAATATCTAATATCAAATTTCAGGGAATTTTTATGTTTATTACTAATAACATTAATGTTATCGGAGACTAATAATATTAATATAATTGAATGGTTACTTTAAATTATAAATTGAATTTGTAATTCTACTAGCCATAATCTCTATTGAAAATACATATATTACACAATGCCGTTAAACAGAGTTAACTAATACATAATTAATGTTACCAACAAACCTTTTTTATGGGTATGTTACCGACAATTAAAATGAAAAGATATAAATACAAATATCATCAATTTATCGAAAATCATGTTAGACGATTTAATAAAGTAACATGAGCAAACTGAACAAAAACCCCGAAGGTGGATGCATGTATAATTTGGGCCACGGCTCGATACATTACAGAAAGAAAGCAGAGCTAGACTAGTACTATAGGGTGTAAGTAATGACCAATGATTTCTTTTTTTTTCTTCCAAAATTGTACATGTTATTGCAATCACCGGTTGGCACAAAACTAACATTAACACTAGTAAAACAACCATTCACAGATGCACCCAAAAAAAGCGCACCATATATAAAAGTGACTAATGGAAATTAACATGGCCAAATCAGAACCTTCTATTTGTTCACAATCCTGACAATTCTTTTCAAAACCAAATTCTAATCTTACCCATTTATCGCCATTGCTTAAGTTTTATACGGGCTGTAGTAAATAAGTTCTCCCCCACCAAGCCACTGAAACATCCTAACTAGCTAGTCTACGCTTAAGTCGTAAACTAGCTTACTAAGTTGTTTAGTTTGGTTGGGATAATACTTAGTCCCACTTATGAGTTTAAAAATATAGTTACTCAAAAATATGAACCAATTTTTCACTTTTCTTTATACGTATTATAGCATAAACTATGAGTCTTGTTCGCGTTGGAACATATATTGCGAGCGGTAACATAGCATCCTTAACTAACATTAGCTAGACATATTCAACATTCATAGCAACAAGTGGTTCATACCATATATTCACAAGCAGTTACACAAGTAGTATCATGGTTGTTACGTACAAGTAATTAACATAGTAGTACAAAACATATAGCCTATTCTTCTGCTCGCCTTCCTCGCCACCGCTCCTCCTCGTGTTGCTCTTCCCCTTGCTCCATGTCAAACCCTGGAGTCATGAATGAGTGGGGTGAGAACATTGAGCTCTCAGTGGGAAACCGTGAGATCTGGAGAATTTCTTATTCTCATTTATGATCCAAGCTGCTCAGGGGGTCTCTGAGTGTTACAGTTATACTATGTCCCTACTAATTATTAATCCATACTAAGCCTGAGCAGCTTTATCTATATTACTAGGTGACAGAGGGAACTTAATCTTTCCATTATCTATGTCATCTGTTTTCTATTCTAACTCTTAGAGCACATACTGTCACATACTTCACATAGCTACTAGTATCATCTCAAAATCCTCATTTTCTGAAAACCATTTTGATTATAAGTTTCAGCTTGCATCCACTTATAATCCTGCTGTATAAGTCTTGACTTATAAGCATATCTGCCCTTGTCCCTTATAGCTGCGGCCACACCACTACAACCATGCTTACAGCCTGCATCATGGCAACCAGGCAGCGCTCAACCTGAATGGTCTTTGTAACAACCCAAGTTTTTCCCTTTCCTAAAATTTCACTTAATAAATAATTAAGAACATGTTAATAAGGAAAAGATGAGATAAAAATGGAATAAAATTCACAGAATTTACTTAATGTCTATCGTATTAGGTAAAAATAATAATTTTGCGATCTCGTGACGTTTGGTGACGTTTGGGTTAGTATTAGGCTATTTTTAGAACTTCAGTGTGACTCAAAGGAGTATGTAAAAGACACTAATATGAAAATAATGTGAGAATAATTCAAGAAAAATTTAAATAGGAATAAAAAAAATTTATAGGGCACACCGGTATATCCGAAATAATTTTAGGACGTCCGGACATAAAGAATTAATGAACCAACATGACATAAAACTCATTAAGGGTAAAAATTGAAATGAAATTAGGGCCACAGGCCACTAGAAGACCACGGGCAGCCCCTCTCCCCCACGAAGACACACACTTGCATAAGGGATTCATTTTCCTTCCTTTCCTAAGCTTCAAAAACCTAAATCTCCAAAGCCCCTAAGTTCCATAATCATCCTTTGCTTCTCATCATCCTAATTCACTGTCAAATTAATCAAGAAGGTAAGTGAATAGCAAAGCTAGGAATTTCTCTTCACTTGGGGAGAAGACTCCATAACCTAGGTTTTCTAATTATTACATGGTTTTCATGTTAGGTCAAGAAATTCTTAAGCAAGCAAGCAAGGCTTGATTCCACCTTTCTTCAATCATCAAAGAGCTAGCTAGGAGGTGGGGTAATCTTTAGTTTAACACCTCTTTGGTGATTGTGATGAATTATGTGCTTAATTGTGTGTATGTATGTCTCTATGCATGTATGCCTATAATTGTTAGAATTGATGCTAGGCTTAGGAAGACAATTCTGAAGGGTCCTGTGACCTGGATTAGATAGGTTTATTGTATGTTAAAGAGGGGTGGAAAGTTCAGGCAAGTTTCATGGAAAAAGGGGGGAGAAAAGAGAGAAAACCAATTTCTGCAGGTTACAAGGCGTCAGAGCGCGCTAAGCGCAGCGCTAGGCGCAGCGCTAAGCGCCGCACTGAGCGGTCCGCTGAGCGGCGCGCTGAGCGGTGCGCTGGGCGGCGGGCTGAGCGGCGGTTCAGGGGGCTTTTGGGTTAAATGCTGAAGGCTCCAGTCGTTGAGCGAAAACGTAGTTACCGTTGTAATGATTTGAGACCAGGAAATTTTATGAAAACCTTTGAAGTGCATATTCTAATATTTACTTGCTATCTTAGGATTGATAATTGAATTAGGTGAGTATAGGAGGAAAATGTTGTGAATATATCAATTACATGCCGTATGTGACGCATTCCATGCATTCAGGATAAAGTAAGGTTTAGAGAATTATAAGTAATGATGAGATAAAGAAAGAAAATGAAATGGATTGAAACGTAGAGAAACAAGTATGCCATGCTGCAGGTACATGAATGTCAGAGATGCTGAAAAAAGGGCTAAAGGCCCAATACTGAGAAAGGGCTAAATGCCATATGATGAAAAAGGCCGTGATCACGTGAGCCACACTATGATCCCACTTCAGGAGGTCCGAGGGGCATCCTGAATGTGGAAGCCCGCCACAGGTGGTGTCTATATGACATACCTGGGGGTGTGCGGTTACCACGCCTTTGCATTGTCGTACGGGGGCAAGCCTAGGTGGGGGTACAATATCCGCCCACTGTCGAGGGGTCCCGAGGGGGCACACGACAGGTGGAAGCCCACCACAGGGGTCACAGAGGACCACCTGGAGGTGCGAGGTTATTCCGTCATAGTAATGTCAAGAGAGGACAATACTATGGTGGGAATAACATATATTCCAAAAGCTCAGTACTATGAAATGCACGAACATTCAGCATGTTTATTTTGTTATGCATAAGTATGTAAAAAGGTGCATTCTGGTTATTCAGATTATTTCATGATGTATGAGAGAGTATAAGCTATTGTCATGTTGTGATGTTGTTACCGTCAAGAGGACGCTCAAGACGGATATGTATGTAAACGCAATATTAATCAGCACGAGAACGTAGTAAGCAAGATTAGTTCCCAGATCACATAGTAAGGTAGATAAAGCCGTTCAGATAGGCCAGATAATAATTAGTAGGATATGTAGTATACTTGTTCACTTAGAGATCTCTGAGCGGCCTGAAGTCCGACCTAATACGGAACGAGACTTAGGAACTAAAGTTACTTCCACTGAGAACCTACCGTTCTCACACCCACTACCTTATTGACTTCAGGTACTGATGATGACGCATGTTTTGAGGATGCCGATGAGCCGTCAGCAGAGCTATGAGCGGCAGGGACAGACTAGAGATATAGGGATATGCTGGATGTCCAGATTTTTGCCAAGGGTCTCTAGCAGCCCTTGTATTTTGATATGTATTTTGTTATGATGTATTATGACTCATGTAGTTGGTAGTTTGATCTATGTACATGGATATATCTTATGTATTACATATACACTTATGTGAGTTGTATGATGGACCACTTGGATGTATATTGGATGTTCTATTACACTACTGCTACACGCTTTGATATATTCATCTTTCAGACGCATGGCTCTAGTTTTGTAATTACGTAATGTCAATGAAAAGTTTAAAATTGGTCCTTATTTTCTTAAATCACTATTTTCAAAAGATAACGACGGACTAAGGTATTCCGATCAGATGGTAAACAACCTAGTGAGCTTTGTTTACTACGTACGAGTAAACAGTTAGCTAGGGTGTTTCATTTGGTATCAGAGCAGTTTGGTCCAAAAGAGCCTGAGGACTGAGCTGCACTATGCTTTCGAGCATGATTACGGTGTATGTGCCAGTTAAGTGGTATATGCTAAGTTTCTGTGTACTTGCCTTTTTGGGACTGATCACCTCGAATTGTGCAGGTACGACATATTAGGTATGCCGCCGCGCAGGGATAATACACAGCGCACCCCAGAGTCTGTAGAGCTGGCAGACATTCTTAGGGAGGTAGCCCAAGCTACGGCGTTGATGGCAGCTTCTAACGCGCAACGCAATGTTCCTTAGACAGCTCAGGAGATTGAGGCCCTGAGGTACCGGGATTTCTCACGAGCTCATCCACCAGTATTTGAAGGAGTAATGGACCCTGAATTAGTCCATGGCTGGATCAGGAAGCTGGAGCAGATTTTTGATGATATTGCATGTACTGAGCAGCAGAAGGTTAAGTTTGCTTCCAGGATGTTAGAAGGAGCAGCAGGGGAATGGTGGGACACGACCAGACCCCAGTTTGAACGAGATAATGAGTAGGTGACCTGGAACGGGTTCAAGGAGGTGTTTATGGACAAGTACTTCCCGCAGGAGTTACAAGACAGGAAGGAGGCAGAATTCATGGAGCTCAAGCAGGGATCCATGACTATGGCAGAATATACCGCGAAGTTTGAGAAGCTGTGCAGATATTCTCAGACGTACAGGCTGCACCCGACGGAGGGTTGGAAATGCGCCAAGTATCAGCGAGGCCTGAAGCCCGAGCTGCGGGTATTCCTGAATGTAGCTAGGGTAAGAGATTATGCTACCTTGGTTAATACTTGTTTGGCCCAGGAGGAGGCTAATCGAGATTTGGCTCAAGTACGTAGTGATAGGTTTAAGAGGAGATTTGATGAGGCTGACAGTTCCCAATTCGAGCAGAGGAAGAGGGGATCTTTCCAGGCACCAGTGGTAGGAAGGGGCATAGGGCAGTATCCGCCAAGACCACAGCCAGGAATGGGGAGAGTCCATAGTCAGCCTAGGTCAGGACCATCAGGAGCAGGATCTCTACCAGTGAGGTCTCCTGCAGCAGGTACTCCTAGTCGCAGGACTCCAGAGACACAGCAGCGAGTTGATCCTCGTACACCTTGTCCGAAATGTGGCCGAGGACATTCTGGAGAATGCTTAGCAGGCCAGGGAGTTTGCTACAGGTGTGGGCAGGCAGGTCACTTCATCAGGGATTGCCCAGGAACTCCGCCGCCAACTCAACGTCAAAGGAGAGTCTTTACTATGGCAGCTGAAGAAGTCAGAGAAGGTGATGGTTTAATTGTGGGTAAGTGTATGCTTAATGGCAGAACTTTGATTGTATTGTATGATTCCGGAGCATCCCACTCCTTTATATCCTACGATAGTGTAAAGGAGCTGAACTTATCTCCTACGACACTGCCGTATACGCTTGCTGTATCTACCCCCACTGCACCGCCGGTTAAGACTTGTCAAGTATGTCTTCGATGTCCTTTTCAGCTGCAGGAAAGAGAGTTTGTGGCTGATTTAATCTGTCTTCCCCTAGTAGGATTGGATGTGGTACTAGGGATGGATTGGTTGAATGCCAACCAAGCGGTTCTTGACTGCGCCAGGAAGCAGGTTATTTTTCCGTCTATAGTTACCACTCCCGTAGTGTCCGACGAGGAGTTGCCAATTCTTTATTACTGTCAGCTAGAAGATCAGGGATGTGTTTTCTTTGCATCATCTGAGGTGAAAGTTGAGAACCAGGAGGTCAAGGACATTCCGGTAGTTCGGGATTATTCTGATGTTTTTCTTGATACTATTCCAGAGTTCCCACCAAGACGGGAGGTAGAGTTTTCTATCGATCTGGTACCAGGTACTGGACCTATTTCTATTGCACCGTATTGCATGTCTCCGTTGGAATTGCAGGAGTTGAAGAAGCAATTGGAGGAATTAATGGGGAAGCAATTCATTAGACCAAGTGCATCACCATGGGGAGCCCCAATATTATTTGTGAAGAAGAAGGATGGTACCATGAGGATGTGTGTTGATTATAGGCAATTGAATAAGGTGACAATTAAGAACAAGTATCCGTTGCCTAGGATTGACGATCTTCTAGATCAGTTAAAGGGTGCAAAGATTTTTTCAAGGATTGACTTGAGGTCTGGCTACCATCATATTAGAGTACGAAAGGAGGATATAGCTAAGACAGCGTTCCGATCTCATTATGGGCATTATGAGTTCACAGTAATGCCTTTTGGATTGACGAATGCTCCTGCCATCTTTATGGACTACATGCATAGGATTTTCCGTGAGTATCTGGATGACTGTGTTATTGTTTTCATTGATGATATTCTAGTGTACTCGAAGAGCGAAGAGGAGCACACTAGACATCTGCGGATCGTGTTGGAAATTTTGAGGAACAAGAAGTTGTACGCCAAGCTCTCAAAGTGTGAGTTTTATGCCAGGAAAGTGCAATTTCTGGGTCATGTAGTCTCAGATCAAGGAGTAGCAGTGGATCCCAGTAAGGTGGAAGCGGTCAGAACATGGGAGAGACCCACTTCCGTTACAGAATTACGAAGCTTCTTGGGATTTGCAAGATATTATCGGAGGTTTATTCAGGGATTTTCGCAAATTGCTTTGCCGTTGACGAAGTTGACCAGGAAGGGAGCAAAGATGGACTGGTCCGCCGAATGTGAGAGAAGTTTCTGCGAGCTAAAGGAGAAGTTAACCACCGCCCCAGTGTTAGTGTTGCCTGATCCCCAGGAACCTTTCGAGGTATACTGTGATGCATCAGGTGCTGGACTTGGATGTGTACTGATGCAACGACGCCAAGTGATAGCTTATGCCTCTAGACAACTGAAGCAGCACGAGGTAAACTACCCTACGCATGATCTAGAGTTAGCTGCGGTAGTTTTTGCACTTAAGATCTGGAGGCATTACCTATATGGAGTTCGGTTTGAGGTCTACTCAGATCACAAGAGTCTGAAGTACCTGTTTGACCAAAAGGAGTTGAATATGCGTCAGAGGAGGTGGATGGAATTTCTTAAGGATTATGATTTTAATCTTAATTATCACCCTGGGAAGGCCAATGTAGTGGCTGATGCTTTGAGCCGGAAGTCTTTGCAGATGGCTCATTTGATGGTGCAGGAAGCGAAGTTATTAGAGGAATTTCGTGATCTTAATTTAACTGTTGCACGTCAACATAACCGGTTGACGTTGTATCCTCTCCAAGTCAGTAGTGATTTCAAGCAGAGGATAGTAGAGGCTCAGAAAGCTTGCTAGGAGGACACTTGGTGTAAATTCCGCAAGGTGTGGAGGAAGGTAAGATCAAGGAAGTGACAATAGGCGAAGATGGGATTTTGAGGTTTAGTGGACGCATTTGCGTGCCCAGTGAAGGCAGCTTACGGGAGGATATCTTGAAGGAAGCTCATAAGAGTCATTTCACGATGCACCCAGGTACTACTAAGATGCACCATGATCTTAAGCAGATGTTCTGGTGGCCAAGATTGAAGCGAGATGTCGAAGACTGGGTACAAAAATGCTTAGTTTGTCAGAAAGTGAAGATCGAGCACCAGAAGCCACCAGGGTTACTGAATCCTCCAGAGATTCCAGAGTGGAAGTGGGAGGCCATAGCTATGGATTTTGTTTCAAGTTTACCACGTACTCGAACCGGAGTAGATGCTATCTGGGTAATTGTGGACAGATTGACTAAGTCTGCTCACTTTATCCCAATTAAAATGACTCACTCACTGGAGAAGCTGGTATAGCTGTATATTAAGGAGGTGGTAAGATTACATGGAGTACCATCTTCTATCATTTCAGACAAAGATCCCAGATTTACTTCCCGATTCTGGACTGCATTTCAGAAGGCGTATGGCTCACAGTTGCATTTGAGTTCAGCGTATCACCCTCAGTCTGATGGTCAGTCCGAGCGGACTATTCAGACATTGGAAGATATGCTACGAGCTTGTGCTCTAGACACGCCAGGAAACAGGGAGGAAATCTTATCGTTTGTGGAGTTTGCCTATAATAATAGCTATCAAGCTAGCATTGGTATGGCTCCGTTCGAAGCATTATATGGCAGGAAGTGCCAGTCGCCGTTGTGTTGGAATGACAACAGGCAGTATCGTTGTTTAGACCCTGACGAAACCAGGAAAACAGAAGAATTGATGAAGTTGTTGCGTAATCGAGTGTTTACAGCACAAAGCCGACAGAAAAGCTATGCAGATAACCGGAGGAGACCACTCGAATTCCAAGAAGGAGATCATGTTTTCCTAAAGGTTACTCCGGCGACAGGTATTGGAAGGTCCTTGAAGATCAAGAAGCTGAACCCCCGACTCATTGGACCGTTTCAGATCTTGGAACGAATTGGACCGGTAGCATACCGGATAGCTCTTCCGCCGAGCCTCGCCAACATTCATAATGTTTTTCATGTCTCTCAGTTACGTAAATATTATGCATCCCCCGAGCATGTGCTTCAGCCAGAACAAATACAGTTGAGGGAAGATTTATCTTTACCGCTCGTACCGCAAAAGATCATTGATCATAAGGTTCGCCAGACGAGGAACAAGGAAATTCCTATGGTTCGAGTGGTATGGACAAATGGGAAGATAAAAGAGCAGACATGGGAATTAGAAGTGGATATGAAGAAGGCGTATCCCGAATTATTCTGAGAGGTATGGATCTAGCTTTATTTTCCAATTTCGAGGTCGAAATTTTTCGAAGGGGGGTGGAATGTAGCAACCCAAGTTTTTCCCTTTCCTAAAATTTCACTTAATAAATAATTAAGAATATGTTAATAAGGAAAAGATGAGATAAAAATGGAATAAAATTCACAGAATTTACTTAATGTCTATCGTATTAGGTAAAAATAATAATTTTGCGATCTCGTGACGTTTGGTGACGTTTGGGTTAGTATTAGGCTATTTTTAGAACTTCAGTGTGACTCAAAGGAGTCTGTAAAATACACTAATATGAAAATAATGTGAGAATAATTCAAGAAAAATTTAAATAGGAATAAGGAAAATTTGTAGGGCACACCGGTATGTCCGAAATAATTTTAGGACGTCCGGACATAAAGAATTAATGAACCAACATGACATAAAACTCATTAAGGGTAAAAATTGAAATGAAATTAGGGCCACAGGCCACTAGAAGACCACGGGCAGCCCCTCTCCCCCACGAAGACACACACTTGCATAAGGGATTCATTTTCCTTCCTTTCCTAAGCTTCAAAAACCTAAATCTCCAAAGCCCCTAAGTTCCATAATCATCCTTTGCTTCTCATCATCCTAATTCACTGTCAAATTAATCAAGAAGGTAAGTGAATAGCAAAGCTAGGAATTTCTCTTCACTTGGGGAGAAGACTCCATAACCTAGGTTTTCTAATTATTACATGGTTTTCATGTTAGGTCAAGAAATTCTTAAGCAAGCAAGCAAGGCTTGATTCCACCTTTCTTCAATCATCAAAGAGCTAGCTAGGAGGTGGGGTAATCTTTAGTTTAACAACTCTTTGGTGATTGTGATGAATTATGTGCTTAATTGTGTGTATGTATGTCTCTATGCATGTATGCCTATAATTGCTAGAATTGATGCTAGGCTTAGGAAGACAATTCTGAAGGTCCTGTGACCTGGATTAGACAGGTTTATTGTATGTTAAAGAGGGGTGAAAAGTTCAGGCAAGTTTCATGGAAAAAAGGGGGGAGAAAAGAGAGAAAACCAATTTCTGCAGGTTACAAGGCGTTAGAGCGCGCTAAGCGCAGCGCTAGGCGCAGCGCTAAGCGCCACACTGAGCGGTCCGCTGAGCGGCGCGCTGAGCGGTGCGCTGGGCGGCGGGCTGAACGGCGGCTCAGGGGGCTTTTGTGTTAAATGTTGAAGGCTCCAGTCGTTGAGCGAAAACGTAGTTACCGTTGTAATGATTTGAGACCAGGAAATTTTATGGAAACCTTTGAAGTGCATATTCTAATATTTACTTGGTATCTTAGGATTGATAGTTGAATTAGGTGAGTATAGGAGGAAAATGTTGTGAATATATCAATTACATGCCGTATGTGACGCATTCCATGCATTCAGGATAAAGTAAGGTTTAGAGAATTATAAGTAATGATGAGATAAAGAAAGAAAATGAAATGGATTGAAACGTAGAGAAACAAGTATGCCATGCTGCAGGTACATGAATGTCAGAGATGCTGAAAAAAGGGCTAAAGGCCCAATACTGAGAAAGGGCTAAATGCCATATGATGAAAAAGGCCGTGATCACGTGAGCCACACTATGATCCCACTTCAGGAGGTCCGAGGGGCATCCTGAATGTGGAAGCCCGCCACAGGTGGTGTCTATATGACATACCTGGGGGTGTGCGGTTACCACGCCTTTGCATTGTCGTACGGGGGCAAGCCTAGGTGGGGGTACAATATCCGCCCACTGTCGAGGGGTCCCGAGGGGGCACACGACAGGTGGAAGCCCACCACAGGGGTCACAGAGGACCACCTGGAGGTGCGAGGTTATTCCGTCATAGTAATGTCAAGAGGGGACAATGCTATGGTGGGAATAACATACATTCCAAAAGCTGATTATTATGTAATGCATGAGCATTTAGCATGTTTATTATGTTATGCATAAGTATGTGAAAAGGTGCATTCTGGTTATTCTGACTATTCTATTATGCATGAGAGATTTTAAGCTATTATCCTGTTGTTATGTTGTTACCGTCAAGAGAACGCTCGAGACGGATATGTATGTAAACGCAATGTTAATCAGCACGAGAACGTAGTAAACAAGAGTAGTTCCCAGATCACATAGTAATGTAGATAAAGCCGTTCAGATAGGCCAGATAATAATCAGTAGGATATGTAGTATACATGTTCACTTAGAGATCTCTGAGCGGCCTGAAGTCCGACCTAATATGAGACGAGACTTAGGAACTAAAGTTACTTCCACTGAGAACCTACCGTTCTCACTCCCATTACCTTATTGACTTCAGGTACTGATGACGATTCATGTTTTGAGGATGCCGATGAGCCGCCAGCAGAGCCATGAGCGGCACTGACAGGATAGGGACATAGAGAGAGCTGGATGTCCAAATTTTTGCCAAGGGTCTCTAGCAACCCTTGTATTTTGATGTGTACTTTGAGATGCTGTATTATGACTCCTGTAGTGATATTTTGATTTATGTACATATGATGCATCTTATGTATTATGTATTATATATACACCTATGTGACTTTGTTATGATGGACCACTGGTTGTATATTGGATGTTCTATTATACCACTGCTAGACGCTTTGTTATATTTGTTCTTCAAACGCATGGCTCTAGTTTCACAATTATGTAATGTCAATGAAAAATTTAAAATTGGTCCTTATTTTCTTAAACCACTATTTTCGAAAGATAACAATGGACTAAGGTATTCCGATCAGATAGCAAGCAACCTAGTGAGCTTTGTTTACTACGTACGGGTAAGCAGTTAGCTAGGGTGTTTCAGTCTTGACCATGAATAATCGCCTACCACGACTGGGGTTACCACCCTTGGATGACGTTGGGGTTGGACCTTGGACTTGACTGGGACTTACACCTTCACTTTCTAGCCGAACCTTGGAACTACTAGAAGTGGTCTCATTCTCTTTCTTTCTCATCATATGCACATTTCAATATCTCAATGCAACAATTCATATATGATAAACATAGCTCAATATCTCATGCCAGATAAATCATGGACGATTGCAAGTTGTCTAAAAACTTTGTTTGAGTAGTCTCATGACTTAGAGTTTCAGGTCGCACAGCGGACTATGGAGTCCCATGAGTCATGGACAAGAAAATGCTAAGTTTTAGACCTGAGACCCTGAATTCCAGTCAGGCCGCTCAGCGCCTACTATGGATCGCTTAGCGCCCAACACAGGCCGCTCAGTGCCTACTGACGAATTCAGCCTCCCAATTCTTGCAATTTTCCATGTTCTGCATAGTTTCTCAAATCCAATCTCAAGAACCCTTCTTCTAGCTTTCATCATCAATTTCAACAAGTATAAGAGACATAATTTCATGCTCAAAACATTTCTCAAACATAATCTAACATATATCTAGCAATTATTCCATAAATCACAAAGCATGCATAAGTTTCCATATTCAAACATAAGCAATTGCAATTCATCAAGGAAATCATCATGATATAAAACCTAAGATAACCCAACATAAAACATAATCATGAGTATAGCTTGAAACTACGGTGTATTAGTGCTTTTCTGAAAACATCCGCTTTCTGTCAGAAATGATTAGAAACCGGAGAGGTCCAAGACCTTACCCCAAGATTTTTGATAGCCTTAAGATTATTTTTCATGCTTAGAAATTTTGGTTTTGACCCTAAAATTTCGAAATGGCTATTTTACCCCTTTTCCCCAAAATGCTATTTTTTGCCAGTAAAACCCTGGTTTCCTTGGAATTTTAGTTCTCAAAAACCCGATGGACTCAAGACTTGGCTCTAAGGTTTTTGATAGTTTATAAACCCATATTTTCTGAAAATCAACCCCATTTTTCAGTTCCAAAACTCAAAATTTCCGTTTTGCCCTTGTTTACCCGAAAACGTCGTTTCTGTTTGTTTTGCTGAAAAATTCATCGGGGACTCCAAAAATCACAAAACTTGACATCCCCACTCAATTTTTCGTGTAGATTTCAAAAATAATATTAGTTTTTCTAGATAAAATTCTCAGCATACAGCTCTTCCCAAAAACGTGATATATTCCTATTTCCAACTTAAGTTTTCCTAAATTATGACAAAGTTACATATAACACCAGTAGTTTCCAGAGAAATACCAATGGCATATGTAAAATCAAAGTCACATAAAAGGCATCCTAACAGCGTATATCATCTAACATAAAATCACATAGATAGTGGATAGGTTAGGTTACCCACTTGTTTAGCACTGTTAACAATTTAGGCGCTTTGTGCAAACTTTTGACTTGCTATGGCTCCCAAACTCTGGTTCTAGGACAGGTTTATCAGAGTTCTCTCTAAGAACTGAGAGGAATTTGTGAGGTTAAGGTTAGGGGATCTTGGCTGGGGTTTGTATAGGAAAGTCTCTGGGTTTGTGGTTTGACAGAATAACAGCTAAGTGTATAATTGGACAGAGTTTTGACAAGGTTCTCTTTTTTCCTACAAAATTTCGAATCCAAAAGGGTATTCATAGGCCCTTGGCCGAATTTCAGTTTCCAAAAATGCTCTTGGACCAATTTACCATTTTGCCCTTGGTTAGGTGACTAGACATAGTGACTCATGGTGCTCAGTCACTACATGACTCACCATGTCATGTTTACCTAGGCCACTTGGAAGCTTAAGGGTCGTGTACTCCTCATGTGTCTTCGCCGAATTTGTGACCAAGAATTTTCGGGTTAAATACTAATCAATTTTGATCAGATTTGGTCGTTACCGGTTCCAGTACTTCCCATACAGTTATCCTAAAAATATTTCAATCACATTCTTGTGATCTATTAATGTTTCTAAAGAAGAATTTAGGTTAATCTAAGGTATTTGTAAACTTTCTTCCGTAACCATATATTTTACAGATACCTTAGATACACCATTACACTTGGATGACAAAAAAAATTTACTCTAGTGTCTGCAGAATTTTACGAAAATGAGCAGAATTATTTCTACAGACATTTTTAACCTAAAAGTTCATATTTCAAATGGTTTAATCCACAATGAAAATTCCTAAATATTTATCTAACGAAATTTTTGCTAAGAAGAAAGCGAGATGTTACAACCACCACAACTCATGTAAGCTCCACTGCGACAAAAGCATTACAAAGTTCACTTGTGGATGTTTAGCCTTTACCGACTCCCCTAATTCAAGTGCTTACAGAAGTGTACAGGCTGTGATAATTCAAAGTTCTAACCATAGTGAATTCATTAATCATAGCAGTAAGCGAAGTTAATTCCTCACAGCAATTTGATCAAAATACTCGCGAGCTAAATCAGTTTTTGCCAGCATTAACAAACCATCCAATACTGAATATCCAAGAAATTACTTACATCTCGAGTCATACCATACGACAAAGAGTGCACAAGACGTGAGTATTTGTAGTTACAAAAGCAGAAGGCCGATACTACCTCCCAGTAATCATGATTTGTGGAAGCACACCCGACTACATGATCATAAAAACACACTAGACATCTAACCTAAGTTGCAGTAATATAATCACCCGTCCTTCTGCTGTTTCGGGGCATAACACAGCAGATAGCAAAACTAATCAAGTCAAACAGTTGCTACTTAGCTTTCCTTTTAACACTCCTGCTATTTTGACTGCTTTGAATTCTTTTCTTTGACTGATTCTGTCCCCTAGCTTGTTCACTATCAGTCACCTGGCCTGGCTTCTTTTCAACTTGATCATTATCATCATCCTCATCAGTACCGGCATCACCATCATTGTCATCATCACTTTCCTCAGACTTCTTTTTGGAAGGCTTCCTACCTTTAGCTCCCACTTTTGTCCCCTTCTTTGATTTCAGACTTCCCAAATCATCCCCATCCCCATTTTTTGGTTTCTCCATGGCATCATCTACATTCTTCTTTGCGGTTTGCCTTCTAGCCTTACCAGTTTCTTTTACATCTTGTGATCCACTTAGCTTTTGCAACTCTGGCACATAAGCAGTTGTCTAGGAGCAACACCATTCACAAATCATATATACAGAAAACACAATGACAACAGACAATCAAGGGCAAAGCTCAGAATGACATACCCTGCCACCAGCTGTAATGAAGTCAATTTTTTTCCCTGCCATCACATGAAAATTAATAAATGCTCAGGAAGGCTTACCTAATTTTTTTTTCTTTCTTGGATGGCAAGTAGGGCATCCAAAACATAAGCAGAAGAAAAGAAACAGGACATTAAAGAATGAAATAAAATTACGCTAGATAAATATATTTTAAATTGAGCATGCAGCAGAAATCAGGATAAATAAAAACAATGAAAATCAGCCACCTTCAGAAACCCTATAAAAAGCATTTTAATTTCACAAAAATTTCAATACTTGGAGATTGGCATACATTCTTTTCAGGAAAGTAAACATGCATCAAAACATAATAGCAAGGCGCCATCAACAGAAAAGACCTTGGCATTTCAAAATGGAGCCTTCAATGATGCAAACATGATGCTTTAAGTTCTGTAATTGGAAGTGATCAATATATATTATAATTACTCTAATGACAATTCCCAAGGTAAAAGGTTCTGAAATTTCATTCATAATCTGATTTACCCAATAATATGAAAACAGAAAAAACTTTGGCTTTGAATCTGCAACTTATCATACATGCCAAAAGCCTAGGATTTCAACTATAGCAAACCATGCCAAACAAGAATAAAAGTTATTGAATTTAATTTAACTTTTTAGGGAATTGCACATGAAACTACAAGAATAAAAGCAGCATGAACCTTGGAAATATTGGAATACCATCCATGTTGCACAATAATGTTTAAGATGTTTTCAAACACAAAGTGAGGAAGCAAACCATCAACAAAAGCCTTGCCAGGCTTCTTTTCACGTGAATGAAATATCCAACTAGTAGGAAACTGACTACTATCTGCTCCAACTTCAAGTGCTTTTTCGATGACCTGTAAAACGGATCTATATGTTAACTAAGACATATTAGAGAAGTATTCCTCACCACTTATTTTTCCAGGCTTTTTCCCCCAACGAAAATGAAATAACCATTCAAGAGGAAAACGGCTGCATTCAGCATCAACTTCTACCGCAAATTGAATAACCTACAGGTTTTATCCTCTACATTTCTTATGAAGTACACAAAACTGATAAACTACGAGATTTTATGAAGAAACCAACATTTCTCACCTCTTTAATGGATTTGTACAAAGTTGAGCAGCTTTCATCAGACAAGCTAGAAGCTGCTTGCCGTGGATGGATTCTTGCCTAAAACAAGGGAAATAAGGTATAAGGCTAATTTAATAACTTTATATCTATCTAATCCTAGAAGGATAATTTATTAACTTCTAACTACAAAAGAATGCTAAGGCAGATACTAAATACTATGAAATGCACAAGTCCAAAAACAATTTGAAGCTAATGTTATCAAATACCAGTGTAGAAACATATCAGAATATACCATGGGATAGACATTTCTTTGTGATGAATCTAAGCTGCAACATTGATTATGTGGAGAGAGGTTTCCCCTTTTAATTGTAATATGGGATAGATATAACTAAAAGGGAATACTCATACTAACAAGATACAAAGAAATTAATGAGCATCCTTTCCAACATAGTTATGCTAGAACAAAAGTGGATTTGCAGTCCTACATTTGTGAATAAAACTGGATTTGCAGTCATGATCTTGTAATGTAAGCCAAGGAAATGGTATTAGTTATTCAAAAGGCAATAATATACATGTATTTTAGCCTTCACATGAGATTGAGGATTATTCACATATGACCATCCGATCGAAATTGTTACGAAGACTGAGTTCAGATGAACAAAACATAAATCTCCAAAATCATTCAAATATAAAGGTTGTACTGACTTGGTATAACACTTCATCTGCAACCCAGTTACCAATACCTGAAATGAAGCTCTGCAAAGATTGGAAAATTACGATCGCTTATAAACTATAACATGCTTAGAACTTTGGAAGCTGATAAAGGAAAGCACTTAATACTTGATCAAGTAGTAAAGCTTTGATTTCAGTTTTCTTCTTGTGCAAAGACTCAGTGAACTCCTCAAGTGTCATTGATTCCAAAAGTACATCAGGGCCAAGCTCACATATTGGCGGCACTGATGTTGGCTATATCAAGGGAAAAGAAAAAATGACGTTAGTATTAAACTAAACTAAAAAAATTAAAAGTATATATGAATAACAATTGGCAAGTAGAGTTGCAATACATCTTTAAGCAGGCGAACTTTTGCAAATCGCCTTTTGTCAGTGAAAGACAACTCCAAACCATCATCTAGCTGCACCAAAACAACTTAATCTGGTTAATGCCGGTAGGAAGTTCGTTAGTTCACTTCATAGCAATACAAGTTGCAGTGACATTTTTCTAATAAATAACAAACAATTAAATCAACAATAAACTAAATTTCTCACAGCACGAAACAAAGTTTATCGGAAATAGACAAATTAATCTGAATAAAATGCAATAGTTGCCACTTGCCACACAAATAGAATCTAGCCTACTCTAAAATCTCATCCACTTGCATCTTCCAACTGAATAAAGATCTAATGAGTCCACAATAAGAAGTCCAGTTCATATTATTTTCTTAAGGGGGAAAAACACTTTAGAACATGCATTTGAATCATTTTTCCTGCAATAAAAAATGTAACTTAATTTGTCATCAAATCAAGTTCCAAGATTTTAATACCAAGCGGTTAAAAGTCCAAATAGCAGTATACTTCTAGCATTCCACTCATCAATGGAGGGGCAATGCTTACCTCAATGAAAAACTTTGAATATTTGGAAGGCCACTCATCCTCATCATTTACAGCAGACCTACATGCATGTTTACATCATTGAAATAATCAGTTAAGGATTTGAATGTGCAGAATCATTTTCACAAAGTAGCATTCAAACCTGAAGCAGTTCTATACACTGAGATGTGAATAATAGAAGCAACATCAATCTAACAACTTTGTACAAGGATGAAATAATAAATTAACACAAAAAACATTGGAGTATCCTCTTCAAATAACGAATAATAAAAGATGGATTCATGGGAAGCTATAGCTATTAAACACTGCTATATATAGCATTAAGGTCTTTTAAAAAGATTAAAAAAAGGTTGTATTATCAACTTGAAATGCGTGATAATAAGAGATTCTGTATCATCAAATCTTTGGAAACTTCAGCTTAAGTTATCAGAACTTAGTAAGTAAAGATTACTTAACCAAGCCTCAGTAGCGCTCACCTTTTATACTTTGTAACTGCAACCCCCTTTATGTATATAGCACCAGCCATGCCTGAGAAAGGTAGAAGTAGAAAGGCATTAGTTGTGTTACCACTTATATCAGGTCGGTGGGTGTGGGTGTGGGTGTGGGTGTGGGTGTGGGTGTGTGTGAGAGGGAGGGAGCACACTCAGCAGAAATAAGTAGAGATTAAAATAATTCCCAGTTCTCACCACACAACAAACTGCAACTATGAAAAATTAGTAATGGTCACATCCATCATTATCTGATTATCTCATCTCAGACCTTTACTTCAACTTTCTTTTCTCTTAAGATATTCTTTCCAATAATCTATTTCATGATACTATACTCTTCTAAACAGCTTAAGCCGTTAGCTGCATGCACAAAAAAGGGTTACTATCTCCAACAGTTGCCATGCACTACCAACATTCAAGCAACACCAAAAGCCAAAAACCACACTAAACTATAACGTGAGCTTTTCGCTTCAAAGCAGAGACATCAACATCACTGAGCAGCGCTATATAATATCACAAATGATGCGAAGGACTAAGATTTTAGGAATTTCACAAACGAGACAAACAAAAACCAAAAATAAAAAATAAAAAAGAACGAAGACATAGCGTGATCCACTTGTGCATTTTGAGCTAAAACGGAAAGAGAGGGAGAGCGAGCTAGGGTTTGAAGAAACTCTAACAAGGTAATAAAGAGAGAAAGAGTATGAGTACCGAATTGGAAGGAAGGAAATGGAGGATAATCGAGCTGAAGCCACATGTTCTTTCCCTTCCGGCGAGCTGCGACAATGGTCTTGCCGACGACGGAGGCTTGGAAGTCGTTGGGAGAGACGCCGTCGATGACTTTGGAATCATCAGCAACAACGCACTTCCTTATCTTCTTCCCCACGCAGTTCTCCTCCACCGCTCTCCTCGCCGCCTCTACCTCTGGAAGCTCCGGCATTGCTCTCTCTCTCTCTCTCTCCTATGCCCCTTTTCCCGCCTTCTTTTTTGGGTCTCTCACTCTTCTCAGCTCCTCAGTTCTCACGCATACACTTCGTTTTTGGTTCCCGTGCCGTTAAATCGTGTCCCTTGGTGCCACTACATGCCAACCAACGCTTCAGATTCGCTGCATTTGGATTTGGGCCTGGCCCAATTTTTGCTTCTGGGCTGAGTTTGGGCCAAGTCATATGTTCTGGCGGGATCAAAGTAACTTACGGACCAAAAACAATTCTATCTTTTTCACATGGACCTTTTTTTTCATTTTTTTTCTTTTTATTGATTATAGTGGCCAAAAAAGTGAAAAAGGTTTTGACCTTATCTTATACTCACAATGAAAAAGAGTTACATTTTATTTTCATATATACTCAAGCATTTTTATAATTTTTATTTGTACCTTTTTTTATAAAGTTTAATTTTGTTAACTCATCGTTAACACAATTCAAGTATAAAATATATATATAATGATTGCAGCAAAATAATATAATAATATTGATATCTTAGTGGTAATGATGTTTGTTTATTTAGCTTGATGTATTAAATTTAACTTTTAAATCATTAATTAGTAACATAATTTAAGTATATAACAAATATAATTATTGTAACATTATATCACAATAATATTGGTAGCTTAGTGACAAAGATGTTTGTCTCTTACTGAGGAGACTTAAATTTGAGTTAGCGGACTAATGAAAGGACTAAGGTGTTGAACTTGAAAATTAAGAGAGACTAAGTTGAATTTTTTTTCCCATAAAATTTTATATAATATATACATTTGTACTATCATTACATGAAATAGTTGTTGGATGAGTGGTTTAAGACATGATACTAAGTAGTTGTTTCTCTATAGTATATTCGTGTGTAGTCTTATTTTATATAGCTTGCCCAAAAAGTCAACAACGCTTCTTAATAAAACTGGTTGTTTCAAATTTTTTTGTGACATAACACTACGCATTTATATCCATGAATGTCACAACAAAATGATTATTTTGGCAAAACTACTGGTAGTATTTATTATGAAATCAAACTAGTTGGACGGTTGGAGTATCCCATTTTGATGCTCTTTCCACATCTCTTTAAAATCGAGATAATAAATTTTACATTATCATCGAATTTGATAGAAGCTTTTGTTGCAGTTTGGCTTTGTTGCCTTTTGCTATGGCTTTAAGTCATTGAGTCTCCCTTGTACTCATTTAAAAAAAAAAAATCTAATCTGATAGAAATAAAGAAAATATTTAATAATAACTTTATTCTATTTGTAATTGGTTTATATCAAATTTAAATTAATTATAATTTGATTTAAGAATATAAACAGTCATGCCCTCATTGTAGTTAGGAGGATTATGTCACTTTACGTTTAATATATACGTGAAGTAAGGCCACACGTCCTAGTCTTGCTTTCGTAAGGCTAGTTAAGTGGACGAAATTGGGATGGTTCATGCCTTTACATATGGTTTAAGATTTTCTTTGAATCATGATTATCGACGATCCGTTACACTTTCAAGGCTAGCATTATAAAATTTATCATATGATAAGTATTTCTAGCTATTACTTGCTAGAAGTTAAATATGGATGTTCGTATAATTTTCTTTTAGAAAAATGCAATGTGAGTATCATGGAATTAGTTAAGAAATAAATAAACCATTGCATTGCATGCCTGAAATGACCAAACCTTCGATTCTATGGCTCAACCTGTATGATTCTGGAGAATAAGACAAGTACAATCGTGCTGAAATTTATCTTATTTATTTAAAATAATGGGTCAACAAAGATCAATTTAAGTACATTTATAATGTCATATACCAACGTGAGGTTAGTTAGGGTAATAGGTACCTTGACTTCTTAACCAGAAGTTCTGAGTTTGAGTTTTGGAAAATATCAGTGGTTCAATTAAGAAATTTTTTTTTTTCACTGTCTTAATTCTATCCCCACATATATATATATATATATATATATATATATATATATATATAAAGAACTATCTAATTCTATTTCAATTTGTAAATTATTAAAAAAAATTGGTTAAAGCTCGACTAATTATTTTCTTAATCTAAAACTAAATTAATTATTTTGTATTGTTTTATACGTACCTTTCAATAAAAATAATATTGATAAAGATAAATGTAACATCCCGCTTTTCTCCTTAGTAAATATTTTCAAAAAATTAAATATGGGAAATAAGTTTTGCACGAGTTTATGGATTAAAATGTCTGTAGAAGAAATTCGGCTTGTTTTCTTAAAATTCTGCAGACAGTAGAATAAATCCTTTTTGTCCTCTAAGTACAATCGCGTGTCTAAGGTATCTGTAAAATATACAGTTACGAAAGAAGGTTCACAAATACCTTAGATTAACTTAATTTTTACACAAGAAAAATTAGTAGATCACAAAGATGTGATCAGGATATTTTTCGGATAACTGTACGCGAAGTACCGGCACAGCTAACGACCAAACACGATCAAACACGATCAAAATTGGGTCCCAAAGTGAAGAGGAAAATTTGGCCAGCTCTCCTAAGGAACTCACACGGCACACACATGCACAAAATGCCAAAGACAACAAGGCAAATTCTAAAACCTTCCATGCTGACTCATTAGGTGACTAAGCACCTATGACATCATAATTCATTTTATTTTCATTAAAATTTTGGCCAAATTGGCACAAGGGGAACCGGCCATGATGGCTATAAATAGCCGTGAGACTTCTTCAAAATGAAGAAGACATATGAAAGCTTGGTGAGACTCTACCGATTTATACACTCAGTTGTGACTCCGTCAAACTGCAAATACGCTAGTTTCTGCCTGACTCAAACCCTAAATTTCCCTAATCTTTCCTTTAAGAAACCATTCTTTATCCTCTTAGGTGAGAAGCTCTATTTCCAACCTTAAAGAATTCTCCCAGTGGCAAAGAACACAAGTTATCAAACTCTTGAAGGTTCTGCGGACTTGTGACAAATCTAGTTTTCAAGTGGGTAAACCGACTTATCCACTGTCTATGTGATTTTTTCTAGATGATATATGATGTTAGGATGCCTTTTATGTGACTTTGATTTATATATATGTGGTTGATGATTGTCTAGATCTGTTGGTGTTGTCTGTGATTCTGTCAGAAGTTAGGAAAACTTAAGCTGAAAATAGGGCTATGTCATGATTTTGGAAGGAAATGTATGCTGAGATTTTTATAATGAAAAATCTAAGGTTATTTTTGGATTCTACACGAAAAACTGAGCGGGGATGTCAAGTTTTATGATTTTTGGAGTTCCCGATGAATTTCTCAGCAAATAAGCGGAAAATGGGATTTTTAAGAAAAAGGGCAAAAAGGGAATTTCACGTCTTGGGACTGAAAAACTGAGTTGGTTTTCATGAAATATGGGTTTATAACTATCAAAAACCCTAAGGGAAAGTCTTGAGTCCATCGGGTTTTTGAGAACAAAAATTTCAAAGAAAACAGGGCGTTTACAGGGGCAAAACGGTAATTTTGGGAAAATGGGTAAAATTGTAATTTCGTAATGCTGAGGTCAGAATCTGAAATTTTAGACATGGAAAATGATCTTAAGACTATCAAAAACCTTGGGGGTAAGGTGTTGGACCTCTCCGATTTACGATCACTATTTTATGACAGAAACGAAACGTCTGTTTTGCTAGTCGCTAGATTTACGTTTGTTATGTTTAAGAAATGTTTGAGTATGAGATTATGTTTCTTATATGTGATGAATTTGATGTTATGAGTTATGTGAAGTTAGTAATAGTATATGATTGATGTTATGAGTTATGTGAAGTTATATGTTATATGATATGATATATGATGAAGATGATGATATGAGGTATCGAACTGTGTTTATATGAATTGTTGGAACTGTGCACATGATGATGATGATGATGATGATGGGAAAAAATCCCTCTAGAAGGATCGAGTGCTCGAATTTTGGGGAAGGTCTAAGTCTCGGTCGAGTCGTGGGTCCGACCCCACCGCCATCATAGAATGGTCACATCGGCTGTGGTTGGTGAGAATTATGGGTTTAAGACCCTTCAGGTGAGACCCTTCAGGTTTAGCGCGACCTGGCTGCCACGATGCGAGCTGTAAGTGTGGTTGTAGCAGTGTGGCCGCAGCTACAAGGGACGAGGGCATAACTGCTTATAATGACAGCCTTATAGAGCAGAACTATAAGTGGATGCCAGTTGAAGCTTATAATTAAAATGGGCACGGTTATAAGTGGAAGCTAGCTGAAACTTGTAGATAAAATGGTTTTTAGAAAATGATGATTTTGATACGTAGTGTAGCTATGTGAATTGTATGACGGTATATGAGTTAGGGAATAGACTAGCGAATATATGACGTAGATAATGAAGAATAGGTTCCTCGATTACCTAGTAATCTAGATAAAGTTGCTTAGGTCTAACTTGGATATTAATAACTAGTAGGACCATAGTATAACTGTGACACCTAGAGACCCCTGAGCGGCGAAATCATAATTGAGTATGAAACGAGTTACAACGATTAAGGTTTCCCACTGAGAACACAGTGTTCTCATCCTCCACTCCTTTATGGTTCTAGGCGAATACAACGAGGATGCAGAGGACGTCAAAGCAGTGCAAGCAATACAAGGACGAGCAGCACTGAAGAAGATGGAAAGAGGAATAGGGAAATCAGAGCTACCATAGAGATATCACACTAGTTCTTAGTCAGTAGGCTATATGTTTGTACTACTATGTAATTGTACGTAACATCTATAATATTACATGTGTAGCTATTTGTGAATACATAACATGGACCTTTGGTTGTTATGAATGTTGAATTTACCTAATTAATATTAGTTAAGTATACTACGTTACCACTCATAATATATGTTCTGTCGAGAACCAGACTCATATTTTATACTATGATACGTATAAATAAAAGTTGAAATTTGGTCCATATTTCTGGGTAACTGTATTTTTAAACTCGTAAGCGGGACTTAAGCGTGGACTAGCTAGCTAGAGTGTTTCAATAAACATCTTAATTATAATGCTACCGTGGGTTCATTTAGCTTGTTTGATAGGAATTTACTTGATAGTATGTGACTTTGTTGTATAAAATTTTATGTAATGTTTATACTATATCATGTTTAGTATGTTGTATAAAAAATTATAATAAATAATATAATACACTACTAGAAATATGACTATTACCGTCCAAAAATTACCGTCGGTTAGTTTTCGACGGTATTACCGTCGGCATTTACCACTTTACTGATGGTAACCGGTTCGCGGAAAAAACCAAGCAATATGTCCATTACCGTCGGTAACAACCGACGGTAAACCCTTCGAAATAAGAGTTGGCACTGTTTCCTGAGCATTTAATTACCTTTACCATTGGATTTTACCTTTACCGTCGGTAATATCCGACGGTAAAAATTTTATTTAAAATTTTCCATTTTGGCTCCAAAATGTTGGCGCCATTTAATTGGGTTACCGTTGGTGTTGCTTAGATCCGACGGTAACTTTATGAATAAAAATGCATCGTTTTTGGAAAGCAAGTTACCGTCGGTAATTACCGACGGTAATGTGTTTAATAAAATGATTCATTTTATTTTATATTATTACGGTCAGAATTCATTGGTTACCGTCGGTTATGTCCGTCGGTAATGTCTCAGATCCGAACACTTAAACAAATTTGGTTTCTCTTGTTCCCATTTTTTTTGTACTTCCTTCTTCTTCTGCTCTTTCCTTCGTCCTCCACTCCACTCCCTTCTTCCCACCGTCACCTCACCACCGCGGAACTAGCACGGCACGCCGACCACGGAACTAGAGCAGAACCACCATTGCGGCTCCACCTACGCCCATCTATACTTCCTCTCCTTCTGCTCTTTCCTTCGTCCTCCCCTCCACTCCCTTCTTCCCACCGTCACCTCACCACTGCAGAACCAGCACGGCACGCTGACCGTGGGAGTAACCACTGCGGACCACCCCACCACCGCTAGGTAGAGGTCCACCTTAGCTTGTTATTGATTTTGGTTTTCCCTCTGTTTGATAGCTGAGAAGTTGTTATAAATAGTTTCATAACTTAAAATGTTTTAAATAGTTTAACTGTTTGGCTAGGCATGTTTAGTCTCAATGTTGATCAATTATACAAGCTCACTACTCTTTTATGTTCTATCAAATGGATGCATTGAAGACAAAAATGTCTCTGTATAGGATGTGTAGGGCTTTGATGCCTGGAGATAATGAAAATTTGACCGACGAAGCAGTATGGGAAACTTTTCCTGTAAGATGTTATTCATCAGTTGATAAATTAGTTGATTTGTGGCCTGTGCTAGCATCTGCTTGGCAATTTAAAGTATTCAGTTTTAATGGTTTTAAGTAGCACTCTTTGAAAATCCTTAATGTATGTTAGAGTTTTAATCATCATAGAGAGACATAGAATGCAAAATAGCAATAAGATTGTGATAATATCCATAATTTCAAAGCCTTTGATGGTATGGATCTAGATGATGCTTATCACTTAATGTTGGTGGGTTTAGGGTAGAGATCAAAATTAAATTATCTTTGTTTTCTCTTTATGAAAAATAAAATTAAACCTGCGATAACTATGATATATATAAATAAACCATAACTTTCCTTTCCTTTTCGCTTTAGTCCTTGTTTTTCACTGCATTGACAATTATTCCTTTTATATACAAATTGTGGCTTGCTGACTCTCATTTTAGTGATTCCTTTGATTTTCTGTTGGTGGTTTATGTCATTGTGACATCTTTTTGGTCATACATTTTGTTTTCTGATCACGGATAATGTTTCACATTTCATTCTTATGAATAGCCTTATACCTTATTCAAGACTTGATTACAACAAATAAGTGTCTTTTACTCAGTAGATTATGTCATTTTTGCATTTTGTCTCTATTTTCCCGAAAGCCCAACACTAAGTTGCATACTTTTGTTTTCTAGCACTTCTGGATGTCAATATCCATGGTCTTCTTTACTGCTGCTACAGTGTTTGTGCTTCTAAAGATAAGTGGTAAGTTTTTATTATCTCTTGAAAACTATTGTTAATAGTGTAATTAGCTTCTTTTGTGTCTTATTTAATTGTTACGGTGGAGCTTAATTCTGATTATAAAAAGAATTGCAAAACTAGAAGCCACACTAACACTACGTTGAAGATTATAAAAGGAAGCAAGTTCTAGCAGGTTTCATTCGCAGCACTGAAAAGATGATATCAAGAAATAATTGCTGCTTGATGTCTAACTTTATTTTCACTTTTACTCTTATGGTTACAATTTTCAATAACTACTCACTACTTGCTACTTCTACTCTTATGATTGCTATTAAAAATAACTATTCCCTACTTTCAAGCCCTGCTAGTAATAGATCAATAAGGTTTCTGTTTTGTGCAAAAGATTTGTCTTGGATAAAATACAATTCACCCATTTGTATTATTACTTATTGTTAACATCGTTTATGCATAGAAAAATTAACTGTTGTGAGGAGTTTCTATAAGAATGCAGTTCAGGAACTGATCAGTAGTGTCACGCAAAGAGAGAGAGAGAGGGGGGAAACGTGAGGAAAGGAAATGAGAGAGGTGGCATGTAATTATCTCAATAGCTTTTTGGTTCTAAGCTATAAGTGGGTGTGTGGGAAGAGAAAACGGTTACTCTGTGTGTGTGAGTATAGGTGGCATACTTTCAAGCCTGGTTGCCTTAGAGAGAGTGAGTCAAAATGAAGCTAACTCATATTTCAAAAGTTCTAGTCCCACATTGGTTAGATCACAAACCTTTTTAAGTGTTTATATATCTTTAGTAGTTGTTGTATTGGTAAAAAGAGTTGAGAAAGGAGTTGGCCTCGCGCGCATGAGTCAAAGCCACTTGGGCTCTTCGAAGTGAAATTCGATGGATTCTCCCCCCCGCGCACACGATAAAGAGCGTTTTAGTCTTTTTGCAAAGTAATTTTTTGGGCTGTTACATCTTACTTAAGAAACCATGTTTTCCTATCTTTAAATTCTACCGCTCATATCCACCACATCTCCTAACATAACATATAAACAATTATTTTTAAATATTTAATTGCTTCTTAAATATAAATTTTTATTATTAAACAATTATTTTTATAACTTCTTTAAATATTTTTTACTATTAATTAACTCCAAAATATTTAATTGCTTCTTAAATATGAATTTTTATTATTTGTAAATTACAATTATTTTATTAATATAATTATCACTATTTATTAAAACAAATGATCCAACAAATTTAATTAAAATTTTATTATATTACCGTCGCCTTCGACCAATGGTAAACCGATTCAAATGTACTCAAATCTGAACCAGTTTACGTCAGTTTTTCCCGCCGGTAATTACCGTCGATTATCATTTTCCGACGGTAATTTAATTACCATTGACACTTTTACCGTGTGTCCGTGTCCGACGGTAATGCCGACGGTAACTCCGACGATAAAATTGACGGTAATAGCCTTTTTTCTTGTTGTGATATTATTATTTTACTATCACAAATAATTATATTTAAAATAAATAATCTGATAATAAATTATAATAAATATAATAATTTTATTTTATTATATAAAAGTTTTTTTATATGAATTTACTTGATAGTATATGACTTTGTTGTATAAAATTTTATGTAATGTTTATAATATATCATATTTAGTATGTTGCATAAAAAATTATAATAAATAATATAATATTATTATTTTACTATCACAAATAATTATATTTAAAATAAATACTCTGATAATAAATTATAATAAATATGATAATTTTATTTTATTATATAAAAATTAGTAGTTCAAGTGATATATCTTTTATTTGCATATTAAAGTATCGTGTGTTTGAATCTTCTTAAAAACATATAATATGTTTGACTAACTCTAGTTATTTATGATAAAAAAATTATACAAAAAATAAATATTATTATTTAAATTTCATTTTTTATGATATACAATTATATTTTTGATTAATTTTCATGCATTGGAAACCTAAAATAATTTTACCCATTCATTTGATTTTGATTGGATGATCACACTTTTAGTGTATGAAAGTTATTTTCTTATAATTTATATTAAACAATATTTTTTAATAAAAAAATATTAAACAATATTTTAACAACATGCATTTCTTATTTAAATAAATATAAAATTAACATATATATATATAATAATTAATTATATATATTTTGGTATTTTTTTTATTTATATGTTTTAATATTTTTTTTTTTTCACAAATATGAGAAAGAAATTAAAAATAAAGAAAGAAAGACTATAGTATACATCAAAGCCCACGCCTAATCTTATATGTTAAGGCTTGATTAATTTTTATATTATTTTAATATATAAAAGTGTGTTAAAGTACTACATTTTTAATCACAAGTTGAAGTGAAGTGATAAAAATCATCTCATTTTTTTATGAGGGTTTAATTATCTTCTTGAACGCGAAGTTATTTTTTTGTTTAATATATATTATCATAAATAATATAAAAGTGTGTTAAAGTACTACATTTTAATCACAAGTTGAAGTGAAGTGATAAAAATCATCTCATTTTTTATGAGGGTTTAATTATCTTCTTGAACGCGAAGTTATTTTTTTGTTTAATATATATTATCATAAATAATATAAAAGTGTGTTAAAGTACTACATTTTAATCACAAGTTGAAGTGAAGTGATAAAAATCATCTCATTTTTTATGAGGGTTTAATTATCTTCTTGAACGCGAAGTTATTTTTTTGTTTAATATATATTATCATAAATAATATAAAAGTGTGTTAAAGTACTACATTTTAATCACAAGTTGAAGTGAAGTGATAAAAATCATCTCATTTTTTATGAGGGTTTAATTATCTTCTTGAACGCGAAGTTATTTTTTTGTTTAATATATATTATCATAAATAATATAAAAGTGTGTTAAAGTACTACATTTTAATCACAAGTTGAAGTGAAGTGATAAAAATCATCTCATTTTTTATGAGGGTTTAATTATCTTCTTGAACGCGAAGTTATTTTTTTGTTTAATATATATTATCATAAATAATATAAAAGTGTGTTAAAGTACTACATTTTAATCACAAGTTGAAGTGAAGTGATAAAAATCATCTCATTTTTTATGAGGGTTTAATTATCTTCTTGAACGCGAAGTTATTTTTTTGTTTAATATATATTATCATAAATAATATAAAAGTGTGTTAAAGTACTACATTTTAATCACAAGTTGAAGTGAAGTGATAAAAATCATCTCATTTTTTATGAGGGTTTAATTATCTTCTTGAACGCGAAGTTATTTTTTTGTTTAATATATATTATCATAAATAATATAAAAGTGTGTTAAAGTACTACATTTTAATCACAAGTTGAAGTGAAGTGATAAAAATAGTTAACTTAAATTTTTTTGTTTAATATATATTATCTTAAATAATATAAATATGCATAGGAATTAGTCATTATCTTGAGCGATAAATATTCTTTTAAAAAAAAACATTTTTCTTGAGTACCATATTACAGTGTGCCAAAAGAACATGCGTCGTATTGATATTATTATAATAATAATAAAAAATAAATAAATAAAACTATGTCAGGCGTTATCAAATAAGAAAGTTTCACTTGCCATTAAAAATCTATGAATTTTCAATTTTTCTTTCGAAAAGAATCTCTATTTGTGTTATGGTTATTGGTATTTGGTATCAAGGAGAATGGCGTGGACTACGTGCTGCACAAAAGAAGTTAACCAGCAAGCCCAACACATTTTTTAGATCATTATTCCTTAAGCATTTTGTTAAAATTTTGACTTTTAATGATGTGTATAAAAATTATTTTGTTATGAGTTATATTCACTTTAATAATTACAAAAGTTAAAGGAGAATTAGTTGCTTTGGTGGTGGACGCTAGAGACTTTTTGAGTAATAAAAATCAATAAATAAATAAAACAATAGAAGTTTACCTACTAAGTTTTATATATATATATATATATATATATATATATTATTCTTTGAGTTGCCATAATTAGAGTATCATATATATAGTTGTAGGGTCAATTAATTTAATTTAGAGTACCATAATTAGAGTTGCCCTTTTAACTTTGATTTTTTTTTTTAAATTTTGATCTTAAACTTGAGATCCTTTAAAAAGAAAATAAAGTTGTATTATTTGTTTAATAGTTAATTTCTTAGGCCCACTCTAATGTTAGGGATAAAATTTAATTAGTTTATAAAATATTAACGATAAATAAACATATTTCATATGTACTTCATGAACCTCAGATTAAAAAATATATATAAAAATTAAAAATTAATAATTGATGATGTTTATAGAACACATTAATTATACTTTATAAATATGTAAATATTTCTTACTTAATATTAATTTAATTTATATGCTCTATATTTTTCTATTTTAGAGTTAATTAACTAATTTATCTATACATATTTTTATAAAAAAGAAATGAACTAAAGGAGTAATTCACTTCATATTCCGGTGTCTTGCATTAATTTCTCCATTAGCATCACATCGGATGTCCTCAATCAGATACTAGCACAGCAAGAGAGGCAATGATAGGTCTGAAATCCAGTAAAAAGTTAAAACAGACGAAGACCCTTATCTTCTTTTACACAATTCACCTCAAAATTTATTTATTTATTTTTCAATTCTCACACTCTAATACTCTCTATATATATTGACCTTCTCTTTCTTCTTCTTATTATTGTTTTGGCGAGTGCTGATAATTTTCAGAACTTCCTCACCAGAATTACTTTTTAGAGGATCAAATGGCTCTAAGATCAGGGAAAGGGAAATCCAATAAAGCCAAAGCGGAGAAGAAGAAAAAGGAGGAGAAAGGTATAACGATCAGCTTTTTCCATTTGCTGAGAAATAATATAAGCTTTTTTATTATGCCTTCTCTTTTTGGTTTGCATTCAATTAAACAATCTTAAGCCAGTATAATTGGTCTAAATGGGAGTGTTTGAAAAGTATGTATGAAATTTTAAATTTAAATTTTATTATGACCCATGTAATTTTTAAAACACTAATCTATGAAAAAACTAAACGACCTTGTTTCTCTGTTTCTTGTGTGTGTTTTTTCAGCAACAGCGCCTTCTCTCGTTGACATAATTGTGGTCACTCCATATGAGTCACAAGTTGTTCTCAAGGTATATATATATATATATATATATATATATTATATCTCATCATTTGCCCCAAAATTTGAAGTATTAATTTAATCACAAACAATGAAAAGGTGGTTTTGGTTTAATACCACTGATTGTTCCTCGGATGAAATTTTTTTTGTGGTCAAAGGGTGTTTCTACTGATAAGATACTTGATGTGAGAATGTTGCTGGCTGGTAATGTGGAGACATGCCATTTTACAAATTATTCTCTATCACATGAGGTTAGCATTTTATTTGAGTAATTTGGCATTGTTTGTTCAATAGTTTATTTTTATTTTCTGTCTATGCCAAATTCTACATTGTAGCAATTCAACTAATTAACCCAATATTCGTATACAGGTTAAGGGGCAGAGATTAAATGACAGATTAGAAGTGGTTGGTTTAAAGCCATGTCTTCTAAGAATGGTGGAAGGTAGGTGTAGCACTTAACATTCAGCCTCAACTACCGCTTACAAATATCTCACTTTTTTTTCTTTTTGTTCGTTGGACCTACAAAATGGTAAGTTCTTATTAATGTGAATCTGTAATGTGATGTGCAAATTCATTGCCTTTTGGCATGGAAGGGCAATAATTGGGGGCGGGAGAGAAGTATTAAAATGATTCATTGACTTTAAAAATATGGGTGAATTTCATTTAACGTAAGTTTCCATTTTAAAAAACTACAATTGTCTTTGTTTTAAGAAAAAAAAATTTGTTGTCCTTGATTATGATTGGGCTCAAAATGATCATTTGGTTAATTACAATTTAAGAAGTGACATCAAAAGAAATCGTAACTTCCATACATTCATTTCGTTATAAACGGAAAATAAATATTTACCTTTTCATTTGTCCGCTTGCCATATAAAAGTACAAAACATGTGACTGATGTCATATATAATTTATGGTAAACCGTAGGCTACTTTAATATATCTTGCATATTATGGTTATTAGTTTCATTTGGAAAACAACAAGCGTTTTACATTTATACATTTACAGTAGTTGATCCTAAGTTGCATTAAACGCTTGAAACCCTGTTCGACTTTTTTTTAAACATAATGACTTGACTTTTGTTTAAGTAGACATAAAAATTTATTACCAACCTATCTTTATATATAAAAAAAAGCATTTTACATATATAAACTCTAAAATTTTTTTTACCGAAAATTGAATCTTAAATATTTTGATAAACTGAATCATAAATATATTTATTGTTTATGATAAAGATTTAATTTAAATGCACTGAAAATATAAAAGAGTTTTACACTGTTTTTTAATCACATACTCAACCATCAAAGCTGACTATCATTGTATTAATTAAAACCAAACTCTTATGATAAAGGTAATAGGTTTAACTTTTGGGTGAAATTTATTATGCTATAAAATATTACACAGAGGATTATACAGAGGAATCCCAAGCAGTTGCACACGTGAGGAGACTCTTGGACATCGTGGCCTGTGCAACAAGGTTTGCGAAGCCCAAGAGATTATCGTCAGGCCCAAACTCCAACCCCAAGAAGAATGGCAAGGCCCAACTACAGAACAAGAGAACCAGTGGCCTGCCGGGTATGCCCAACGGGCAAGCCCGGGTCGGGTCACCGTCGCAGAAATCGGACGTCGTACGCACGGCTGGCGTTCACCGAACACCGAAGCTCTCAGACTTCTACGAGTTCTTCTCGTTTTCTCACCTCTCTCCTCCCATTTTACGTGCGTAACCCTTTTTTCTCTTCAGCGTTCAATTCTTATGCCAATCTTAAATTATAATTAAACTCGATCGATTATCTTTTGTAGATTTGAAGAGATGTGAGCTGAAGAATGCAGCAGCAGATGAAAGATGCAGTGGAGACTACTTTCGCCTTCAGGTTTCAACTCCTTTTTTTTTTTGGTCTCTGAATTTTCTTCCCTTGAATTGAATGTGAGTATACGTTGTTGTTGTTGTTGTTGTTTTTTTTTTTTGGGGTGTAGATAAAAACATGCAATGGTAAGGTAGTAGAGGTGGTTGCATCAGAGAAAGGGTTTTACAGTGTTGGGGAGCAGTGTATTCGGAGCCACTCTTTAGTTGATCTTCTGCAACTGCTCAGCAGAGCTTTTGCTAACGTATGTCTTCAATCTGCTCCTTCATTTCCCGTTATTATATTATAGACAGTTATGAAATGTATTATTGTGTTCATTTGCCGTAGTGAATCTAAGATGTGAATTACTAATGCAGGCATATGGCGAGTTGATCAAAGCTTTTGTGGGACAGAATAAGGTGGCGCTTTTACTTTACTACATCCAACTTAAATTATGTCCTTTTTTTATAAAAGTTTATTTATTTTGTTCTAATGATTTTGCTGCTTCAGTTTGGCTGTCTTCCATATGGATTCCGAGCTAATACATGGCTTGTCCCTCCATCTGTTGCTGAATCTCCTTGGAACTTTCCTGCCATGCCTGTTGAGGATGAAACCTGGGGTGGCGACGGCGGTGGACAAGGAAGAAATGCCGAATATGATCTTCGACTGTGGGCCACAGATCTCGCTGTACTGGCTTCTCTTCCTTGCAGAACTGAGGAGGAGAGGGTGGTCAGAGATAGAAAAGCTTTTCTACTTCACAATCTGTTTGTTGATACATCAATATTTAAGGCTGTTGCAGCTATACAACATGTCATAGAATCCAAGTCAAATAAGAAGAACAAGCTGAATTGTTCTTCGGGTTCAATTCTGCATGAGGATTATGTAGGGGACCTATCCATTGTAGTCAAACGTGATGTTCAAGTTACAAACATTGAGAATGATACAACATCTTCTTGCAATGAATCCATTCTCTATAAGGACGAAGCACAGAAGAATTTACTCAAAGGGTTGACTGCAGATGAAAGTGTAATTATTCATGTAAGTCATGATCGAGATTATATATAAGCACATGAATAGTTAGGTGCGCATAATTCCTTTCTCTGCCCTTTGCTGAGATGTCAATTTTTGTTTTCCTTTTTAAGGATACTGCTTCGTTGGCTGTAGTAGTTGTACACTACTGTGGATATTCTGCAACGGTGAGGGTTGTGGGTAACACGAATATGAGGAAGCTTGAGGCTCAACATATTGAAATTGATGATCGACAATATGGTGGGGCTCATTCGCTCAACATCAACAGGTTCGAACTACAAGCTATGCTGCTTTTGCCATTCTGTATTGTAATATTTGGATGGCTTCAAGTTGCATGCACTTTTAGATCACATCTAACTTAATGTGAAGGGAAAAACTGTTTCTCATTTCCCTTTTAGTTACTGTGGTCAAACACAATGCAAGTGCTGCCATCTATACCAATTATTAGCTCACACATATGATGCCAGCCTTGTTTCTGCATTACATACTCGAGATGGAGCAGTGTTGATTTACTGGGTGACACGCCCAAAAGAAATTTACAATTCAAAACCATACCTTTTCATTTTAGTACTTGTGTTCAATAAAATAGTTGAAGCAATTTACCCCTTTAGTCAATGAATTCTTTTATTAGGTACTTCCTAAGGTGAAATTATACAAAATATGTAAATATGTAAATATTGAAATTTCTTAATACTTCTATTCCTATATTGTTGTCTATGCCAATAAGCTGCATGAATATATTTTCTAAATGAATTTAAGATCTTTACAGTTTGAGGCTACTGCTTCACCAGTCTGGAGCTGAACCACTTGAAGGTCCTTTCTCATCCCTATCAAATATGGATGACTCTGATTCTTTTAAATATCTCGTTCGGAAGGTGGTTCAAGAATCAATGGAAAAGTTAAAGGAGGAGCCATTTGTTTCAAAAAGGTCCATTCGATGGGAACTTGGTTCCAGTTGGGTGCACCATCTACAAAAGCAAGAGGCATCAACAAATAACAATTCCAGAAAAAATGATGGTCATGCAGTTCAACAAACTGTTAATGGTCTTGGACGTCAGTTTAAGTTATTGGAGAGGAGGGAAAAGAAAGCAACTAGCCTAGATGGTACAGATTTAACGGAGCTAAATGATTCCCGACTTGTAAATCTGTGCTCTAATAAAGTTGAGCCAAACAATGTCGATTTAGGAAACTTTACTGAGTTGGAGAAACTACTTTCTAGAGAAGCATTTATGCGTCTGAAAGAATCTGGAACTGGTCTTCATTTAAAGGTTTGTGACTCATTTTAAAACTTTGTTATTAGCTATTGGTATATTCTTTTTGTGTTTCAATTTGTTTGGTTGACTTTTGTTTCTTTTTATTAGTTTATTAAGCACTTTTGTTGCATCATTTTTTAATTATTCCAATGTCGGGTTGTTCAATTTTTCCGTTCCTATAATTTTAATGAGCTTCTTGTTGCAACAGACCGTAGATGAGCTTATCAACATGGCACACCAGTTTTATGATGAAATCGCTTTGCCAAAGCTGGTACCATTTCATTCTCCAATGGATTCTAAATTTTATGAGTAAGATGATTACATGAAGGTCTTACACATGGTTTAAGAACTAAACTTCTTACATTTCTAGGTTATGGAATTTGGTTCACTTGAACTTTCCCCAGTTGATGGCCGTACACTAACCGACTTTATGCATTTAAGAGGATTACGGATGGCATCATTGGGTGAAGTGGTGAGAGTTCTATTCCCTCAGCTCCCTCGTTTCTAGCTTATTATCCTTCTATTATTAAAGTATCTCTTAGATGGAATGCTAACATGTCAAAGTGGAGCTAACCGTCTCACTTTTAAAAAAAATATTGGATGTAAAATTCTGGGGCCAGAAAAACTTGGTTTGGTAGTGTAGTTTAATACTGTCTGTTCTAATTTACTTTATGAATCAGGTAAAACTAGCAGAGAATCTTCCACATATTCAATCACTCTGTATCCATGAGATGGTTACACGAGCTTTCAAGCATTTACTTAAAGCAATAATTGCCTCGGTTGGTAATGTGGAAGACTTATCTTTAATTATTGCATCATCAATGAATTTCTTTGTTGGATGCTACCGGACAGACCAGTCTGACCAAAATTTGAGTGATGATCATCATCTCAGAATTCAGTGGCTTCGTATATTTTTATCAAAAAGATTTGGATGGACATTAAATGATGAATTTCAACAATTGAGGAAATTGTCAATTCTCAGAGGGCTCTGTCACAAGGTATCACCAGTTTGGCTTGTGCTATTATTTTTAGTTGAAGCATTCATTAAATATTTATTGCTCTAGTCATGGTTTTCACAGGTTGGATTGGAGTTGGTTGCCAGGGATTATGACATGGAGTCCCCCAAGCCCTTTAATAAATATGATATTATCAGCCTCATTCCTGTATCCAAGGTGGGATTCTATTTGTTTTATCAACCCCAAAGCAAACTCTATGTTTGATCTAGTAATTTATCACATAATTGAGCCAGTTACGAATAGTATCATACTTCATTCTACAGCATGTAGCGTGCTTCTCAATAGATGGACGCAATTTGTTAGAAGCATCCAAAATTGCTCTAGATAAAGGAAAGTACGAGGATGCTTTACATTATGGAACAAAGGTACCAACCATTTTGTTTGCTGTCTGCATGAAGCATATATCTGTTACTACTTACAAATATGCAGCTGCAGTTGACTTTGCTATTTTATTGCAGGCATTGGCAAAGATGATGGCTGTTTGTGGTCCTTATCATCGAACTACTGCAGGTGCCTATAATCTTCTAGCCGTGGTTCTTTACCAAACTGGTGATTTTAATCAGGTAAATATTCTTTTACATTCCCCCTAATTTGTTGTAGAAAGTAGAAACAAGTGTCCCTATACTACTGCCTTAGTGAGGGGAACAATTACTTGTTTCTTCCCTTTATTTTTGTGATTTAGGGGGTCTATTGTATATTTAGTAAAACTTTTTTTTTTGAGCACAAAAAACTGTAGTATGTTAAGAGAATAACATTTTATGGATAATTTTGCATGATGCTTAGTTTGAACAAAGTCATACTGAAATACACTTTCCCTTGTTGCACAGTCTCGAGCAGTGTGGGCTGGTATTGAATTTTTATTTAGTCGATGGTACAATATCCAGTATTTTTATTAAACTAATCTGAGCTTTCCTTATTTAGGCCACAATTTATCAGCAAAAGGCGTTTCATATAAATGAGAGGGAGCTTGGGCTAGACCATCCTGACACAATGAAAAGCTATGGAGATCTCTCTGTCTTTTATTATCGTTTGCAATACTTTGAGCTGGCTTTGACGTACGTTAGTCTGATTTTTGTATTTAAATGTTTAGTTCGTGTGATGACTTTCTGTTGATTATTCTGAAATTGTTTTCTCAATCTCATATATGTATATTTTGACAGGTATGTCAATCGTACTCTATTCCTTCTTCATTTTACATGTGGACTGTCTCATCCGAACACTGCTGCAGCATATATAAATGTGGCTATGATGGAAGAGGCCATGGGAAATGTTGATGTGGCACTCCGATACTTACATGAAGCTCTAAAATTCAACATAAGATTATTAGGAGCAAATCATATACAGGTCTCTGTCTGTCTCTCTCTCTCTCTCTCTCTCTCCATATTTGCCTTTCCCCTGTAGCTGGAAACATGGAATCAAGTGTGTAAACCTATGGTTTTTTATGTTGCAGACTGCTGCAACGTATCATGCCATTGCCATAGTTCTTTCTAGAATGGAAGCACATTCTCTTGCTGCGCAGCATCAACAAACTACACTTAAGATACTTCAAGCAAAGCTTGGATCAGAAGATCCTCGTGCTCAGGTGAACTTTCGTATCTGTCTATGTCAAAAATTGTGACAAGTTAATACCTGTTTAGGATTGAACTCCAAGGAAGCACATGCCTTAATGTGGGGGGTTTTTTAAAATGGTATTGGCTAATGTTTCCGTTTTTAAGTTTCTTTCTCCCTAATGCAGGAAGCAGCTGCATGGCTTGAGATTTTTCAGTCAAAAGCTATAGAGCAGCAAGAAGCTGCTAAAAATGGAACTCCAAAGCCAGATGCATCTGTTGCTAGTAAAGGTCACCTTAGGTATTGATATGGTATCCCCATATCTTGTTTCAAATGAAGATTATATTAGGGAACAAAAATATATTTGACCTTTTTTATGCAGTGTGTCAGATCTCCTGGATTTTATAAGTCCAGAGCTTGATTCAAAAGGGAATTATGCTCAGAGAAAACAGCCGCATGCAAAGGTGGGCAAATAAATTTCTGGCTATTTTTTTTATTTTAACAACGCTTGCTTGTAACATACAAATTCGTCATTGATCTAATTACATTCATAATCTCTTTAGTTGTCCTCTTGATTAAGCACCTCCTGTTACAATGACATAACCGGTTTCTCCCTTTAAATACTTGCCTTAACAGAATGATCTAGTTCAAATGATTAGAAATTTTTTTGTACAACTTATTAAGGTCACAACTGGTTTGCATTTCAATTGATTACACTACTTGGAGTTAGTGTTCGTGTTTAAATTCCTCAGAAGTTTAGTCTCAAATCGGATGCATATCTTCTAAAATTTTACATAATGTTACCTTGTTATGGATTTGATATTTGTTTGCTTTCCCATTCTTTTTAAATTTTGGTTCCAAATTGGATGCTTTTTCATAAAATTTTCACATCATGATACCTCATTATGCAATTTGACAGTCATCTGTAATTTTGCAGATACTCCCAATTAGTGATAAAAATCTTAAAGAACTTGGTGTCACAACAGCTAATGAGGGCGCTATCTATAATGGCACGGAAGATGCTACCAGTATGGCAGAAATCAAGACAGAAGAAAGAAATGGCACTTTGGATTATGAAGGTCTGAAAGAAAATGGTAATTTCCCTATCTACGGCCCAGTTTCAAGTGAAACTGTTGTGGAGACATCATCTGATGAAGGCTGGCAAGAAGCCAGTTCGAAAGGGCGATCTGGGAACACTGCTAACCACAAGTTTGGCCGGAAAGGATCTCATCTATTAAAGCTGAACAATAATAGTTGTGACAATTATGCTGTCAGAGAAAGCAGTTATAGGAATGACATTACTTCACCTCAAGAAGGGACTCCAAAAATCAACTCAACCATGTTATCTCCATTAAGACAACCAAAATCTAAAAATTTAACTTTGAAAGAAGATTTGACTAATCATCTAAAGCCAACAATATCTTGTGTGTCCAAAATTTCCCCTACTCCAATGGCTCTGAGTTCTTTGGCTTCAAAGTCTATATCTTACAAAGAAGTGGCTGCGGCACCACCAGGTACAGTTTTGAAGCCCATCTTGGAGAAAGCTGAGGTGGACAATGTAAATGATGAGAATGGCACGTGTAGCAGCCCACCTGTGACATCGACAAATGAAGTTACCTGTTTGATTTCCATTGTTGAAACAGCTTCCCAGCATGGCAAAACAAAGGGAGCTCATTGTAGAGATAGCCAACAAGAGAATTCTGCATCAGGAACTGAGGAGGTTGCCCTTGCTTCTGATCAGGAAATACATTCAGAAACAAATGTTATTAAGCTTTAAGCTGAATCCAAACCGTTCAATCCAGGAACAGTGCCCATGCCTCATCAATCAAATTCAGTTTCCATCACAAACTTGAATGATGCAAATGCTAGTCAAGGTATGCTTGTTGTGCCTGTGATTCCTCCTGTTGTTTCAAGCGTCCCTAGATCAACTCAATGTTATAGAACCAACCGTACTTTTAACATGAAATATGGTTTTAAAAAATATGGTACCACTATCAAGGACAGGAGTGGATATGGGGATCGAAGAGTCATGAACCCACACACTGGAGTTTGTTCCTGGAAGTGCTTCTCAAATAGAAACCAATAATGCCAATTCTAAAGTTTCCAGAAGGAGCACTTCTTTGTCCGAATCAGGTATGGCTGAAAATAATATGCTAAGTGAAAAAATGATCAGAGGACAAGGATAGTTCCTTGGAAAAGAGCATTTCTGTATCTGATAAGTCCGGCATAGCAAGGCAGATATTGTTTAGCTTGCTTTTGAAATCAGCTCAGCAAAATAACGGTTCTGCTGATGAATTGAAAGTTTTTGAAGTAAAGCATGATAACTTGGAAAGTTCTTCTGATGCAATAGGCAAAGACATGATGGTAAAATCTCCATATGGGAATGATGAAAATATAAAGTTGGTTTCTCAATCCATGGACTGTGAAGAGCAAGAAAAAGTTGATCTGACTAAGAAAAAGGATGGAGACGGTGAAGGATTTATAGTTGTCAGAAATAAAAGCAGCAGCAGGTAGATGGTCACTGATAGAGTCATGGGATTTTACAACCAGCAACAGTCCATATGTGCTTAGCCCTTTGAGAGAGTTTTGAAATGAAGTACTAATGCTCAAATCTTGTGTTCATATGAGCTGTGTATGGCTGGCAAAATCTGGACATAATATTGTTAATGAATTCGTGACTTAAGAGTTTTGGTCATTATATTATCCAGTAGCCTTTTGTCGATACAGTTCATATGGGGCTTTATTCTCCATATAGTATAATATAGCAAAAGAAAATTTTCGTGTTAAAGATTTAGTTATAATAATAAGGTGATTGGCAAGTTCACTCTAGTCCTTGTTTTTGGTTGTTTTGGATTGATTGACTAGTTCATAGTAAGGATTAAAATTGTTGGCGAGACCTCTGCTCTCCTGAAGTCAAGGAGGAACCGCCTGTGTACTAGAAAGAAAATAGAGCTAAGAACAAATTAAATAGGTGTAGAAAGGTTATGCACAAAATTTTTCAATCCCGAAAGCCAGAGCAATAATAAAAGAAACGAATGTATCCATAAGTCGCAGATAACCAGTGTCACAACTTAAAAGCGTTCATAGTAAAATTCAATGTTCTGCTCAAGTGCCAAGGTTAGGTGCCCGGGTTGACACTGGTGGGCAAAGAAAGTACCTCCATTCTCCATTGATAAAGGCTAAGCATCTCTCCAAATTAACAGTGTTTTCCAACGTACAGAATTTACATGACCAAGTGTTATACTTGGTTGCAACATCTTTTTTGCCACGCGACTCACGTGGAAGCTAATGTCTGCGGTGGCCAAACGTCATTGACAAGCATTGGAAAAGGTTTTGTGTTAAAGAAAGCCATAGGTAGAGAGCACTAATCATTTGCTTCAGAAGCAATTAACTCACGTAACACAATAATTTTAAGAGTAAACTCTAAACAAAATCATTTATTATTCTTTGTAGTAATAACAAAACCAAAAGAAAAAATGTGCAAAGAATAAAGCAGTATTATTTGGATGCTTATTTTATTGTATGGAGTGTCCTGATGCAGAATGCCACAGATATTAAATATGTTTTCTCTGCCTTGTTTTATTATCTTTATCTACTATATTAAATATGCTTTTTATTCCCCCCCCCCCCCCACAACAC
>QANU01103674.1:274770-313183 GCA_003254905.1 Nissolia schottii
CCCCCCCCCCCCCCCCCCGGGGCGCCCAACCCCCAAAAAGTATTATTTGTCACTTACGCCGACGGACAGCTGCCCATAAAAGGGCCTAAATTCATTATTTAAAGGGATCAAAATCAAAATGATCAGACTTAAAATCATATTTGAGCATCAAACAATTCTAAAGCAACCATATTATTCGTAATGTCAAAATATCCCCAATTTAGAGGTTAGGCTTGAGGTCGATTAGTTTAGGCCCGTATAATTATCAGCACAAGCCCTACTCCATGTTTGTCATTAGCTTCTAAAACTTCAGCCCTCCAAAACCCCTGTTCAGGTTGGGCTTGGGTCGGGTATCCTGGGGCTAGCCCAAATGCATAACTCACTACCTTCACGGCTCTCATTCTGAATGCATCTCAAGTCTCGACCATCTCTGTCGCTCACGGCGCCACCATCTCTGAACGCATCTCGACCATCACCGTCGCGTCACGCCGCCATCCCTCCGTGTCGGCAAGCTCGCGTTTCGCTCCAATCAGGTGCGTTTTGATCTCCGTTCTGTGATTATCCTTTTCCCCCTTTTAGTTTCTCGTGATTTTTTGGTGAGTTTTCTTGTTGCACGTTTTGTATACTGCAACCCTCTGTTGTTTCTCTGATTTGGGCTGCATTTCATTTTTTGCCTTTTCTGATTTCACTCTTCTCTCTTCTTTTCTCTCTTGTTGTATTTATCTTCCTCTTTGTTCTGCTGCTAACCCTGCATCACTTGTATTAGAGAGGGAGTGAGTGGTCTTTGTTATTGTTTTGTGCCAGAAGCGATGTGATAGAACACAACAGGGCCAAAGCTATTATAGTGTGTCACAAACAGGAGAGAAAAAAAAACATGGAAAAAAGAATCCATTTGATATATATTTTCACATAAAAGGGTAAAAGGGTTTGGAGAATACACAGAGGAATGCTCCAAAGCACAGTTCAGCAGACTCTTTTGAACCATTTGAATGGTTTCAAGTGCCACTGCTCTTAAAACGCACACACATATATATACACAATAGCTTCTTTCTTTATTCTATAGCCTCTATTTTCATCAGGCCTTAACTTGGATGCCAGAGATAGATATTAGCTGCAATGGTTTTCTACTTCAGCAAAATGGCTATAGGCCAAGGTTATTGAATTTGAAGAGTCATCCCAGAAGTCCTTGTAGGAAGCAGATAAACTTAGGATCACAAAGAGTTGTGTGAGGGCAACAAGAAGTAGAATTGATATTTGATCTTCATTTCTTGTTATCATTCAAGCCAAACAAGTGTTTGGACAAACAAGAGTGCAAGTGAAAGTGTTATATTGGTGTAGCTAGGTGAAGGTGTAAGAGGAATTTATTGCAGCAAAAATGTGTTTGTGTGAAGGGACTTTGCAAGAAAAATAATATAGATGAGGAACTATGTGGAAGAAGCTAATTCCGGTGCCATGAGATTGACATAATTTTGGAAAGATTAACGTAATCAATTCTTTATGAGCCTAATTATGAACCCAATTAAATCATTCATCAAGAAATGACAGAGTAAATCCGAGTCCTTCTACAACATCCTCCAAGTTGCTCCTAAACCATGCAGATAGCGTACAGAAATTGGATTCTATATTGGATGTGTTGGGATTAATTTCCTTTCTCTATTCTGCAGTAGAAACAGTAGGTTCTTGATACTCCCCAAAAAAAAAAAAAGGTTGTTATGATTTTTCACCATATAGATGTAAGAGATAGATACTAGAAGATCTGTTGTTTCAGTATATTTAGTTTTAGGTTTCTTACAGTCAAAATAAGAAAAAATACATAGTTTGAGACATTGTCCATTGAGACCATCATGGTACTCCTATATCAAGCATTTATACTATACTCTGTCACACCAGCAGCTAATTGTGCTAGAAAGGGCATTCAAAAACAACAGGAGATTCAATAGGGAGGGAAATCTTCTGGGAAAGGAAGGAAGCACTGAGATGGTGAAGGGCCATCTTTAGCAGTGAAGCTTTTTCTCTGCTATGTATGATGATTGCATATTCTAGCATACTTTATGTTAGTTGTACAACTTTTTCAGTCAATAGATGCTTCGTATTAAGGGAAGAACCTGGTACTTCTTGTCAATGATTAATGGTAAGTTTTATGACAGATACCATTCTTAAGGCATATTTCAGAGAAGATTATTTTGGGATGTAATAATCTATTAGGCATCTTTCAATGACAATGTGTAACTTCGAGATGAATGAGAAATGACTACAATGATTGATTTGATTATTGACTTGTATCTTGTTTGAAGACAGTAGAATACTTAAGCCAGGGCAAAATGCAGCTCTGTTATCTAATAATCACAAAAGCTTGGTGGATTTGATACAGGTATGAGTTTGACTCATGTACCAAAAGCACTTAAATCGTTCGACTATATACCTACTTGAATGCTTACAATTACATTCACTTTTTTTCACATTACATGCATCAAAAAGTTTGCTTGAGGGTAGATCAGGATTGAATGTACACTGAATTATGCCATTTTGTTCTAAAATCAATGGAAATTACACATAGAAAAAGTGTCTCAATTTCTTACTAAGATTGAATTTTGCTAGTTGAAAAATGAACTGAAATTGGAAAATTGCTTTCTGCCAACATACATAACCCACAGAAGCTAAAAGAAATATAGGGGTGTCGTGGATTTTGATTTGATGTGATCTTATCTTATGGTATGAAAATGGCAGGCCGAGAGGCGATGGACAAGTATGAGAAGCTGGAGAAGGTTGGGGAAGGCACATATGGGAAGGTGTACAAGGCCAAGGAGAAGGCCACTGGGCAACTGGTTGCCCTTAAGAAGACCCGTTTGGAGATGGACGAGGAAGGCGTCCCTCCAACTGCCCTTAGAGAGGTTTCCCTCCTCCAGATGCTCTCCCAGTCCCTCTACATTGTCCGTCTCCTCTCCGTTGAGCATGTGGACAAGGTCCCCAAATCAGCACCGTCCTCCTCCGCCGCCGCCACTAAGCCCCTCCTCTACCTTGTCTTTGAGTACCTTGACACTGACCTCAAGAAGTTCATCGATTCCCACCGCAAGGGGTCCAACCCGAGGCCTCTCCCTCCTTCTCTGATCCAGAGCTTCCTCTTCCAGCTCTGCAAAGGTGTCGCTCACTGCCACAGCCACGGTGTCCTCCACCGTGACCTCAAGCCACAGAATCTCCTCCTTGACCAGCAGAAGGGGATACTCAAGATCGCTGACCTTGGACTCGGGCGAGCCTTCACCGTCCCTCTTAAGAGCTACACTCATGAGATAGTCACCCTCTGGTACAGGGCGCCTGAGGTCTTGCTTGGATCCACACATTACTCAACTGGGGTTGACATGTGGTCTGTCGGATGCATCTTTGGTTGGTACATTTGTAGATGAAGTTGTTTCATTTATTTGATTTTGCAATTGCAACTCTAAAATGATGTTTAATAATCCAGCAGTTTATTTGAATAGCTAGTTATAACTTATAACAGTCTAACTATTGGATGGTCGTTTTGTTTGTCTCTCTATCTATGTGGCTTTTTTAGGCCTAACTGAATTTGCTTTTGCATAAACTCTCACATGATCTAGCTTAATCCAGTAGTTTGTTTGAATAGCTTGTTATAATTCACTTCATACTATTTGATGGTTTCATTTTGTTTGTCTCTCTATATATGTAGCTTTTAGGCCTAACTGAACTTGGTTTTTTTTGTAGCTGAAATGTCGAGAAGGCAAGCGCTGTTTCCAGGGGATTCTGAGTTCCAGCAGCTTCTTAACATATTCAAGTATGGCCATTTGATTCATAAGAATCATTTTACTGACTTGTTATTTCAAACAGTCCTGTGGATGATATTTCTGTTGGTAGACTTGGTCACATTTCTCTCCACTTTTTGTACTTCCTTTTCATGCTTTCTCCTTCAACCTCAACTATAATATTGTCTTCTTTTGTTTGAATTTGATCCTTGTAGGGTTTTGGGAACTCCAACTGAGGAGCAATGGCCAGGAGTTACTTCTCTTCGCGATTGGCATGTCTACCCAAAGTGGGAACCTCAGAACTTGGCGAGGGCTGTGCCATCCTTGGAACCTGATGGAGTAGACCTTCTCACTGTTAGTATTCCTTGCTAACTCAATTTCAATGCTTTATGCTTGTATTTGTATACTCATAATATGCCTTTCGAGATCGTGTTATCATAAATACTAATGTTTGTTGAAGGGCAAGCCTGCAGTCTTACTGTAATTACATAATGGATTCTCTGTAAATTTTCTGCATTGAGAACCAACAAAATAAAAACGTTATTGGAGTTAAATTTTGATAAGAGGACCTGACTCCAGAATTTCAAAACGATGGACTAGGCTTGTATAGCCTATGCGAAATAGTTGTTCTGCTTTATTTTAATCCCAATGTAACTTTCCCTGTATCAATCAGTAAACAATTTGATAATCACTCAATGATGCATTGTAATATATCTTAGGGTGTGAAGCTAAAGTAGTCGCCATTTGAGGCATAGCTCTTAGATTATGTTGCAGATTTTGATTTCGATAATTATAATTGGTTATACAAAAACAGTGGTGCATAAAATAACTAGGTTACATGCTCTCTTCACTCTGACTGTATTCGATGATGTATTTTCTTATCTTTTCCACCAAACAGTGGGAGTAAATGTATCCAATTTTTGCACCTTGCAGAAAATGCTCAAGTATAACCCTGCTGAGAGAATCTCTGCCAAGGCAGCGCTCGATCACCCGTACTTTGATAGTCTTGACAAGTCTCAATTTTAATGATTGGCTTTTGTATGGAAGTTTTGTGCAAAGGGTGCATGTCAACGATAGTATCATGTGGAAGTCAATGTGTGGAAGTCAATGAAGTTTAAGGATCTCTCAAATTGAGGTTATTGTTATGCAATATTTCGTCATCATCTTGGTGATACAAGCAGTTAAATAGAATAGTCCTCTTCTGAAGCCATTGTTCTCTCTTTTAAATGTTTCAAGTGTCACTCTTGTGAGCAGTTCATGATCACCATGATCCTTATGCTATTTATGTGGTCTGTTAGGGTCTGTCAAACGGGCTACCCCGCCTGGCTAACCCGCGGGCCTAAACGAGCTTTATTATTCGCGAGCCAATTTTTATATGTTTGGTCTGTCCATTTATGTGGGTAAATAAGTTAGTCTCCGGGTTATGCTTATATTAATACTAAATAGGGTCAATTTGGCCTGCGGGTTAAATGGGTCGGGTTTTAATGGACTTTTGCTATTCGCGGGTTAGATTCTATACATTTGGTCCATTCATTTAATTAGATAAATGGGTCAGACTCGTTTTAACAGCCTTATTGTCTGTTGAATGAAAGGGACAGTTTGCTACTATGATATTAAGAATGTCAATGCTTTTTTAAGTGTTTATCCATTTTGCAAACTTGTTTTGTTCTTGATAAAATGAAAGTGTAGGTTCCTTAATTGATTCTCATTGGAAGTAACCTTGAATTCCTTAGTGTTAACTTATCTATCTTTCGATCTTACCAGTAAGCTCATGTTGCCTTCATGCTTCGTGCTTGTTGAAGAGCTCTGGGTTGTAAACCCTGCATGTTATAGGGTATTAGTTCTAGGTCGAAGTTACCTTTCAACTTTCGGTGTTCAGATTAGCTGATGTTAGCCTTTGTTGCAAAAATAAACTTTCTAAACTAGTGGTTTGTTTAGTTTCTATTTACATTTTTTACTTTTTACTTTTCAGTTTGTTTTATGTTTTTCAAGATTTAGTGAAAGAAACGATAAAAATAAGAAACTTAAAATGAAAAAGCAAAAAATAGACCAAAAACAAGAAATAGAAATAGTAAATGAAAATAGAAATCAAACAAACTTTAGACTTTTGTATTCGGGATACTATTTTCTTATTTATGAGTGTAAGGCTATTGTCCAAACCCTCAAGTAATTTATTTGTACATGCTGGTTATGATGAAACCAATACATTGCAACAATACCATGAATTGGCAAGAAAAGTGATCAATTTATTTTATATTTTTTACATACTAAGTATATTATTAAAAATATTGTATTATTGTTCAATTTATTTTCTATTTTAAGACTTTGTCAGGAAAACTGTCACAGCCAAAAAATGGTAATTTTTTCCCCGTTGTTCTGTTTTTTAATTTTTGATCAACTCCGCTGTAGCTGTGGGAGGCTTCAAACATGCAAATGGGCTTATAAAGGGTGCAAACTCACTTAATTCAACTCGGGCCAATAAGTAATCAACTCCCTAGAATATTGAAAATTTGGGTCAAACCAAAAAGACAATATTGAAAAAAATGGGAGCGAGCACTTGAAAAAATGTTGGAGAACATTTCCAATGGAAAAGAGGGTAGTATATTTGGGTAGGTTCGGTGAAATGAAAATTGCTCAAATTTTAGGTTTTTATGGTCATAGAATATTAGGTGGATTAACCAATAAAGTTCAACACAACATAGTTGAAAGATGACTAAGTTCTTTATATATTTGGTTAAGGGTTTGATTTGCGATGTGTATGAAGAAAGTTCTATTGAGAGAGATATACTCATTTTAAAAATATTGAAACCTCAAAAAGAGAGATTTATCACTGTCAGTGATGTACACATGAATTTTTATCATCCTCCCTAGATAAGAGTGTACTGAGTCATTCTTAATAAAAGTTTAATTGCTATGTAGTCACAGAATAAAGTTTAAGTGTGATATCTTACTATCAATATATTTATTGTTTATGTCATGTATAAGTTTTACTTTCTTAATTAATAGCGAGAAATCACACCTAACCTCACCTCACAAAATTTAATTGAGACGATCGATTTCCCAAAAACACTATATGTTTGAAGTGGAAGAGTTTCATCATTGAATTAAGAGTGAGTAATGGGACTCATTTCTACTTATTGATCTAATGATAAAAAGTTTCACTTTAATCTCTAAGGTGAGATGTCCACTTTAGATGATCATTACTCCCGCTAAACACCCCTTGCCTGGCCCAATGGCATTGTTCGTAGGGGTGAAACTTGGTAGATTTGGTTTGGTTTTGGAAGGAATTTGCATTCAAACCAATCATTTTTCATTAGATGAGATTGGTTTGATTTTTCTGATTTTTTGTACCAAATTCAAACTGAACTAAACCAAATATGTATTGGTTGGTTTGTTTTGGTTCTCAAATTTATCCATGAATATATAATAATTTTAAATTATAAAAATTATAGAAAAAGGGCAAAAAAATTTAGAAAAATAAAAAATCATAAAATCATAAAATAATGCATAATAATATGATAAAGACTATGTTCCATGTCTTATGACATAATCACAATCCTTAAATGATTTATATAAAGAAAATAACATAATTGTCCAACCAAATTGTTATGAACTGGGCCATGAAGGCCTATCCCGGAGTACCACACCCAGAGGTCCGCAAATCAATCTGACCCGACTTAAGCGCCCCCTCACCGGCCAACGAGATTCTCGGCTTGAGATATCCTCTCCCTAGCGAACAATGCTCCATGATCTTCGAAGGCGGACTCAACGGAAAGATCTCTGGAATAGTGAAATTCACAGACGCCACTCAAGTATTTAAACCTAATCAACACACTAGGCACGTCAAGAACCCAACGACCCTTGATTTCATAACTACTTCGAACCTTCATTGACTTGAGCGTCGGAGTCCTTACAGGTACATGTATCGGTGACCCCGAACCCCCAGAGAAGCTCCAGGATCAAATTTGGACTGAGGAATACCCTACTCGGTACATTGGCACCGTCTATGGGGACTTTCCATAGCATCCCATACCTTGATTGAACCTTGGAGCATCCCTGCCACCATGCCTCCCAAGTTCATCAGAAAAACCTACCATGTCGCAACATCCAGGGAAACCCACGAATCAATATTCGTAGGGACCCATGCACCTCCCTCTTAGTCGCCTCCACCTCCTTCTGAGCATGTAGCACCCTGAACAAAATCCCTGAACAAAATCCGCCTCTACCACCTAGTCCACCACAAGACCAACCTATTGATACCAATCTGCCACTTCCCCCCGACCTTGCTGATGTGGTTCGGACCCAGGCGGAGAAGATCCCACGCTTGGAAGCAGCCCTATTGCAACTAGCCCAGGCTGAAGAGGAGAGGAAGAAGCAAAGAGAAATCCGCGCGGCAGATGACAAAGCGAAGAAGGACGCCGAGCGGAGACAGAAGCAAGTCATACTAGAAGCTCGTGAGAGAGAATGCCACATCGACGGTCATAACCGCGGTGATGGACAGAGTCAGTCATTGACAAACGAAGAAGCATAAGGATCCGTGTACAAGCTGTCCGCGGAGGTGAACACCAACACCGAGAAAAAGGCCCGCATAAAAGAGAAAATGGCGAAAGGGAAGGATAACCACCCTTTCATCGACGAAATTCTCAATACAATGCCATCACATGGATTCCTTCCCCCAACGGACATGGAACCATATGACGGAACTACAGATCCTCAGCATCACTTAGATACTTTTGGTCACAAGATGATTTTGGATAGAGCCTTCGACGCCATCCAATGCAAATCCTTCCTAGTAACTCTGAGAAAAGGAGTGTTGGTTTGGTTTAATGCATTCCCGCCAAAGTGCATCCAATGCTTCAATGACTTAGCCGAATTTTTCCTTACTAATTTCACTATGAGGAGAACAAAACCTAAGATGGCAGTAAACGTCTTAGGCGTGATACAGAGAGGAGACAAATCCCTTTATCAATACCTAGATCGTTTCTACGAAGAATGTGCTCAAGTCGAAGATTTACAGCCATAGGCAGTGTTGATGGGCCTGACTAATGGGCTCGAAAAAGGGAGCCCGTTCGCAAAGAATTTGTCCAAGAGATCTCCACGAAGTTTAATAGAGATAAAAGAGCGGGCTGAAGAGTATTTATACCAAGAAGATGGTATGCAAGCCATAAAAAGCGAGCCTACCCACAACGGGGTCCGAGATGGAGGAGAAGGCCCAAGGAGAAAGTTCACCCAGCCAACACGCATTGACCGACCACGAAATGAACGACCGTAGATCGTGAAAGAAGGATGATACATAAACTATACCCCTCTGACCGTATCCCTCACCCAGCTATACAGAGAGATTTATCATAAAGATGGGTTCCCAAAGCCAAAACCAATATGGTTGTTGTTGAAAGCTTTTTACACTCTCGTCGTTTTAATAATATATCCTTCTTTACAGCTTTCAGATCCTCAAGGGATCCAATTACAGTATAGTCGGGTGTAGTCGTATCCACAGGGAGTTGCAAAAATACCGTTTTTGAGTTTGTCAATCAAACAATAGGGTGAAAGATTGGTAAATTGTTTGATAGTTTAAATAAGTAAATAAAAAACATAAAAATAAATAGGCAACAAATCAGAGGTAGATCCAGAAGCTTGTTGGGAATTGAATCATATCATAGTTTCATGCATCCATTTACTTAGTACAATAGAATTATCATTTCATTGATTGCTCGCCACCAGTTTTTAACTTGTTCATCGCTTTTGCGGATGAAAAGATCATCAGGTTTCCTTTGTTATGCTGTCACTTTCGCCCACAAACTTAACAAAGTACACCAGCATTATTCCAGATGTTAAAACGGCTAATCCTTCATTCCAGTTACGGCAACCAAGAATTAGATGAATTGATTTAGTTCCAACCTATGATGTCGCTCTCGTGCGCAATCAATCAGTTTAGAATCATGCTTTAGGTAGCAAAGCTAAAACAAGCATTAAGCGTAAAATCATTCAAGCAAATCATAGAAACTGATAAATTCATATGCAAAAGTTACATGGATACAATCATACAACAATATTCATCAAAATCCCAACAATAAGAGAATTAGAAATCCATCTTACAAGAAAATCTCAGAGGCAAGGTTATGGATGTAACACCCTAGGTTAGCAGCTTATGCTTAAGTCATAATCTGCGTTCGCTAGGTTGTTATCTGCTGTGTGGGAGTACTGATAGTCCTTACTTTACTTCGAAAAATAATTAAGTTAACTGAAAATAAGGATCCATTTTTTTTTCTTTTTAAACATAAGCTATTGTCATGCGTCAATCTAGAACCATGCGTGTGGACTATTATGAGTCCCGTATAATTGTATCACAGATAAATGCGAGCGTCGTCTGTCATACAAGTACATACATAAACAGTAAAGTAAACAGTACCAAGTGGGTCAAGCAATTAATTTCATACATGTCAAATAGTCATAGATACATATCATAAATACTGTACTAGTACATCAAAAGGGGCTGTACATATCCTAAGCCCGTACTACAAAATAACATATATCAAAATATACATCAAGCTAGTGCTACTGGCAAAAAGTGTCGTCTGATGACAGGGTCTGGAATCAGGGCGGGTCAGCTCTCCGGCTCATCCTCGCTGGGGTCCTCCTCCGGGTCCTCCTCCTCGTCTTCCTGCTCCGGCTCCTCTGGCTCGTCCTCCTCCTCCATGATCTCTATGGGATAATCCTCCTCAGGTGACGAGGGCACAGGTACCTCTGGCGGTCGAAGTCGAACGGAGGCTGGATCGACTCCCACATCCTTCTCGTAGGGAGCGGGCTCGCCGTCCGCGGAAGTCTCTGGCTCTAGGACGACCGGTGGTGTAACTCGGAGAGGTGGGGGACGGTTCACTATGAGCACTGTCCACAGCTTCGCCTCCTCCCCTGTCTCAGGATCAACATTCCTAAATCTGCTGCGAAGGATCCGCCGCTTCTTCGGCGGGGTCGTCATCTAGCTCGTCTGAAGCCATAAATGAGTGGGGTGAGAACGGTGGTTCTCAGTGGTTAACTATGGCATAGGGGGAAATCTGGTTACTCAATTATGCTCCGGCCGTCCAGGAGATCTCTAAGTGTTCATGCATCTAGACATCCTACCAGTTATTTCTTGCCTAAGTTCCTGGGCGGCTTTATCTAGTTACTAGGTGACAGGGAACTAATCTTTCTTACTAAGTTCTCGTGCTTTCTATCCTTGACCGTTCTGACACTACTACACATATATGTATGCCCGGTGACCTTGCCCCATGTGTTCCCTTCGAGCATGGTGACATGGTCGAGACATAACGAAGCTTTAACCACATAGGCATGTATGCAAGGTGATCATGTCCCATGCGTTCCCTTCGAGCCTGGTGACGTGATCGAGCCCCATGCTTTCCCTCCGAGAATGGTGACGTGCACAATGCCTGCGTTCCCTTTGAGCCTGCTCTTGTGCACTATGCATGAACTTAACATTTTAATTAACGGGTATCGTATGCTTGCATTGGCCGCCTTCCTTTGGGCTAAGCCATGTAGGCACGAGGGCCTCATTCATTCGTAACCATCATCATTATCATCATATGCACTTTTATCTTTCTGTACTATTCTGGTTCTTACGTTCATTATCATCTTCATTTATTAGCCTTGGTCATAGCATAGCCCCTAGTGATCTATCCTCATGATGCATGCAAGACTCAATACTCATGTTCTTGTTCTTGGCACCCTTAGGTGGCTTACAGCAATACAGATAAACATGTCACATACGCTTCTATTGCTAGGTGCTCGTTGGATTATATGTGGACCTCGAAACCCCTTTTTGGAAACCACCAGCAACGTCAGGGAACCTCCATGGAACCCACTAAGCTGCTCTCCATGGGATCACTCAACCATTCTAGGGATCTCCGCGGAACCCACTTGGCACCGCTGCTGGCGCAAGTCAGAAACTTCAGGAACCCGCTCAACCGCTCTAGGGTACCTCCGCGGAACCCACTCGGTCACCACTACTGGTGCTCGCTCGGTCTACTCTCCAGGGAGCAACTCATCACTCTGGGGAACCTCCGCGGAACCCACTCAGCACCACTCCTGGTGCCCACTCAGCACCCTTCACGTAACCCTCTCAGCTCTCTAGGGATCCTCCGCGGAACCCACTCAACACCATTTCGGGTGCCTACTCAGCAACTCCATGTAACCTCCTCAACACTTTAGGGATCCTCCGCGGAACCCATCCATCGCCACTACTGGTGGCCCACTCAGCTCTCTTCACGTAACCCTCTTAGCACTCCATGGATCCTCCGCGGACCCACTCAGCACCATCCCAGGCGCTGCTCAATAACTTCCTAGACGCCTCTCAGTCACTCTCCGCGGAACCCCTAAGCACCATCCGAGGTGCCGCTCAACAATCCTCCAGACTACTCTCAGTCACTTTCCGCGGAACACTCCGCACCAGCCCAGGCACCGCTCAACGACTCCAGACTCCTCTCAATCACTCTCGGGATCCTCCGGGGACCCCGTTCGGCGCTTACTCTCTGTTGCTTATTTTCTCTCATTTTCTCACATTCATCTTAACACCACATAACCCAGCGATACACAGCAACAACAAGAACATTCATGAATCATAAAACACGTGAAATACAACCAACAGGTAACAGAATAGATCACCAAGGAGGTGATTTATGCATAGTTACCCACTTGTAGAAAACCTGGTGGTGGTGAGGAAAGTTGGGAGTGAAGTCCTACAAGCCTTGTTGCTTTCCAAAGCTTAAGCTTCTCCTTTCTCCAAGATGAAGATCTTTGAGCAAGGTGGAGGGTGAAGAGGTTGTTCCTCTTGATTTTGGAAGGAAGAAAATGAAACTAAGATGAGGAGACTTGAGGGCTGTGGTTTTCGGTTTGTGGAAGGTGTAGGAGGGTGGAAGGGTGCTTGATTGCTTGGAGACAAAGTGGTGTTCTTGGAGCTTGGCTTGAAGTGTGTTTATGGAGGATGTGAGAAGATGAAGTTTTTCTTGAGATTTTGGGAGAGGGGACTCGATTTTTGGGGTGGCTGGATGTGAGGGAAATCAATTAAATTTTAGGATTTAGAAAAGGTGATGAATAGTGGGAGGTATGGGTGTAAGTATGGCTAGTGATGTGACTTGGCTTTGATGTGTAAGAAAGCATGGTGATGTAAGTTTGGAAGCATGATTTTTGGGGATTAATTTTCTCCAAAAATCTCCTCTCCTAGCCGTGCAGCCCTCACCCATTGTTGCTGGACTTTCATTTTCTCCCGGTTCTGGTTTGCTCGTGTTTTATTGCTCGCAGTATCGGTGTGTCGCGCACAGTCGTCCCAAAAATATTCCGTTTATACCGTCACGACCCTCTAATTCTCCCCTACCTAAGGATATTAATATTTAAAGATGTTTGTGAATTTTTCTCCGGAAGAGTATTTTCACAGACTCCTTTTGTACGTCAGAAAATTCTATCGGCGTACAGCGGCCGTTCGGTTGTCGGCCGAACTTCCTATCGCAACACGTCTTATTTCCTAGGGATATTCTACGTGATAATTTCCCATCTTAGTTCTCAAATCATGATTAGAAAATTAATTTAATAATTATCTTTACAATTATTTCTCTAAGGAAAAATCGGGATGTTACAATGGACGCTTACCATGACACGTTCTCACGCTGTCATGACAACGACCGCCGTGCTTCGTCGATCTCCTGGCTCCTTCACCGGCCTCCTCTTTGTTGCTAAACTAACCTAAGCATTTAAGTATAAGAGAAAATGTAAAAGAATGAAGTATGATGGGGGAAGGGGATTCTTGAAATGAATGGCTCGGCCTTCCTATTTATAGGCAGAATTTGAGGTCACCGCTAAGTGGTTAGGGCACGCCGCTGAGCAATTTAGGTGTCACCGCTGAGCGATAATGGTATTTCTGCTGAGCGGTTTGGTCTTTTCCGGCGGCTACAGGCTGTCATCATAAATGCGGCGGCTGTTAGTAGGTGGCGGCGCCGTCTTTGCAGTGCGGCGTCAGCGAATGCAGGCCGGTGCCCCCTTTTGCATGGCGGCGCCAGCCTGTTGGCGACTACAAATGGCTCCGGTGGGTGCGATAGCTCAGCGGCGAGGGTTTATCGCTGAGCGATGCTTGTCTCTTGTGCGCTGAGCGGCCTGTACCTACCGCTGAGCGGCCTCTCGCCTGATTATGTCTTTTTCCTTCTTTTGCCTCTTTTGCCCTTTGCTCCATTCTTCTGGGATTATTCTTTAATTAATATGCTTGCATCCATTTGTAAGAATATATCATAAACCTACAAAAGTGGGGATTTTAGTTAGATAATTCTTTAAAATATAAGCAAATAGGTGTCATTTCATTAGGTAAAATTTGTGTAAATTTGGCACTTATCACTCCCCCTGACTTAAGACTTTGTTTGTCCTCAAACAAGAGGTAATAGAATTATTTTACAAAAGATCGATGCTCATGAACAATCAGTTATTGCAATGATTTGAAATATTTCAGACAGTTCGAGCGTGAGACCTGTGAGACTACATAGAATAACCTTAAACATTAATTAAATGCACAATTACTTGAATGTCATAAACAAATCACACTATCCAATGTCTTTTCCATCAAGGAATTTATATTTATTCGCACAATGGTCAGTGGACCAATTTAAGGTGAGTGTTTCTCTCATTGTCACCACTGATTCACAACAATTTAAATTTGGTACCTATCTCACAATTCAATCCATTAGTATGGTCATTCAAGGATCACTGAAGGACTTTTTAAAAAGGGTTGTAATGTGGCCATGCTACAAGGAAAAATTAGTTTTTCTAGATATGCAAATTTTTCTGATCAAGAGAGTATTGAAAACCATCTCCTATTGTCACCTGTTCTTTATCCTCCACAACTTTGTTTTTCCCTTTTTCTCTTTTTCTTTTTCTCAATTCTTTTCTTTTTCTCCTTTTCTTTTTGTGATTGAGAATAAAATTCTTCTTCTTTTTCTTCTTTCTTGCTTCTGTTCTTTTTGGGTCAATGTTTGTTTGCTCCCACTGTTGCTCACCCTTATTTCCCCCTGACTTGGATCTTTGTACATAGTCCAATAGAATGCTCTCTTAATTAAGGAATGTCATTGTTTTTTTTTTTTAAGGCTCAGGGATTGTTTAACAACCAAGAAATTTCTCATGTTAGGCTCAAATGGGGTACCAAAGGGTATTCCTAATCAGGGTAGGCTTTATTTAGCCAAGTGGGTTAAATTCTAATGAACAGAATACCTTGATCATCTCCTATTATTTTCATACAATTATCAAAATCAGAGACTCAAACAAATCTAATTGGGTAACACAATGGTGATTCTCTCTTTTCAATTAGTGTTTAGGCTCACTCCCTCACTTGGGTCAGGTCTCATTTCCCTGATTTCAAAACATTTTCAAGGTTTTGCTTATGCAAACAAGCAAATAGATGCATATTGACATGTGCATGGTATATATATATGTACTCACAAAGTTCTATTATGGATACTAAAACAATTCAATTCATGTATTTTTGTTCATGCATCAATCTCAAGTAAGATAATCTAGTATTCAATATTGTTTTCAAACAAACAAGTCTTATGAACATATTAAGCTACTAAAGAAAATTAATTAAGGTGTTAGAAAATTAGAAATGCTCCCTAGTTATGGTGAATGTTTCTCCCTGAAGCAGCCTCCTTGCAATTGTTGGGCTACTTTTGTGTTGAGGATATAGAGGCTCATCTTCTCCGAAGAATCTTGCTCTTTTTCCTCTCTGTCTGTCTAGAAATGATTTTCTCTGCATACAATTCTTTGGAAAGGTCATCTTGTTGCTTTGAGGCTTGCTAAACAATCAGAAAACTCCTTTTCCAAGGACTAACATAGCAAGCGTTAGAGAAATTATATGATCAAATTTAAAAGATAATGTTTTCATTTTCAATCCCTTGCAGCCAGAATTTCCTGCAACTGCGGTCAGAATTCTCTGCTTTTGTGGTCAGAAGTTCCCACAATGTTTTTGGATTCAAAAATAAAACATATGTTATTTTCAATTTCTCGGCTTTGAACATAAGGTGCTTAAAAATTAAAGCCCTTTTTCCAAATTTCTTTTCATTTCTAAACCAGCTGGGAATCTTAAATCGCAGATTATGTTGCACCTTTCATTGATTGAAGGTAAAAATCAGTCATTAGGTTTTAAAATTTAAGTGCTTCCAGTAAACGTTTATTGAAAAAGATTAGCACTTATGAATTTAAATCCAATCACATGATTCAGGTAAAACCCTTCAATTTGAAAATCAATTGGAAAACAAAATGCTTACTTCGGTTCAGGCTGCTGAGCTATAAAATGCTTTCGCTGAGTGATTGTACCACTGAGCGATACATGGATTCCGCTGAGCGGTCCCCTGAAGCTGATTTGGTTTCTTTTCAATTTTTAGCATTCTTTTTTTACCATTTTCATAAAAATTTTAATTCTAACACCTTAATACGAATTTTTAACTACTAAAACAATAAAAACTCACAAACACTGGGTTGCCTTCTAGGAAGCGCTTGTTTTACGCCGTTAGCCCCTGTTTCTGTTCAGTTCCCTTCTTCTTCTTGCAATCCCTTGCCACGACAGGAGTCTTTTGGATTTAGTTCCGTATTGGCCGTGAATCTTCCTTTTTTCAGATCCGCCATTTCAGTTGCCAGCTGCCCTAGTTGTATCTCCAAACTCCTTATGGTGGTTTCATTATTCTTTTGATTGAGCATTGTTTGCTGCATGAATTGATTCAATGTTTCCTCCAGTTTGGAATTCTGATACACCGGCTGCTGACTCTGAAATGGTCGAGGTGGTTGGTACGGCGGCTGTGGAACTTTGCTGTATGACGGTCCTGCTTCTTGCCCCCATGGCTGGAAATTTTGTTGATTTGGCCCCCTTTGGTAGGGCCTTTGCTGGTTATCAAGGAAGTTGACTTCTTCTTCCCTGAAATGACAGTTAATAGACGGGTGATCACCAGAACAAATGTCACATTGAAATATCTGCTGCCTTTTGGAATCACGAGCTTCTCTGATTTGTTTCGGCAGCTCGTTTAAGGTCTTTTTCATCTCGTCTATTTGTTGTTGAAGCTGCTTGTTTTGGGCTAAAATAGCATCATTTGCCCCTAATTCAAGCAAGCCTCCTTTCTTGGGTGGTCCTCTGTGGTATTGGCCTTGTTAGTCGGTCAAGGCCATGGAATCAATGATGGAAATGGCTTTTTCAGGTGTTTTGGACATAATCTGTCCATCAGCTGCTGCATCAAGCATTAGTTTGTGCTGTTGTTGGAGTCCATTGCGGAAGATGTGTATCTATGTTCTAGCATCAAACTCATGATTTGGACATCTCCGCAGCATAGACTTGTATTTTTCCCAGGCCTCGCAGTGGCTTTCTCCAGGTGCCTGCACAAAGGTGGAGATGGCAATTTTTAAATCCATATATTTAGACTGGGAGAAATACCTTGCACAAAACTTCTCTTCCAATTGATCCAATTTGACAAGACATGTCATGGTTGGTCCAGCAACCACTCCTTAGCTTTCCCGATCAATGTTAGGGGAAACATCCTTAAGAATATGGCTTCCTCATCGGTTTAGGACATTCCCGCCGTTCCACAGAGTTCATAGAATTTTGTAAGATGAGTGTAAGGATCCTCATGATCCAGACCTGCAAATGGGTTAGAATACATCAATTGAACAAGGCCAGGTTGCATCTGAGGTAACCTGTGTGTTCCAGTAATCCGGCTCATCTTAATTATGTTACCCGGGGCAAAGTTGACAAAACCCCTGTTATCACCAGCTCCTGTATTGTCAGCCATGGTTTCTTGTGGATTGTTTTCTGAAGATGAAGAGGTTGCTTCTTGTTCTTGTCTTTGTCTGGCTAGTTGTTTCTTTTTCCTTGTTTTACTGTTGAGTTTCCGAGTAGTAGCTTCGATTTCGGGGTCGAATAACAATTGATCTTTTGAAGCTTTACCTCGCAATAGATAAGAAAAATTTACACTAGCCAATAAGATTAGAACAAGAGAGTTCACAAAATAAAAACTATACAGTATTTTTACAAATATTTACAATTGCTTAATTAAACAAAACTCAAGCTATGTAATTTTGACGCAACTCCCCGGCAACGGCGCCAATTTTGTTGAAAGCTTTTTACACTCTCGTCGTTTTAATAATATATCCTTCTTTACAGCTTTCAGATCCTCAAGGGATCCAATTGCAGTATAGTCGGGTATAGTCGTATCCACAAGGAGTTGCAAAAATACCGTTTTTGATTTTGTCAATTAAACAATAGGGTTAAAGATTGGTAAATTGTTTGATAGTTTAAATAAGTAAATAAACAATATAAAAATAAATAGGCAACAAATCAAAGGTAGATCCGGAAGCTTGTTGGAAATTGAATCATATCATAGTTTTATGCATCGATGTACTTAGTACAATAGAATTATCATTTCATTGGTTGCCCGCCACCAGTTCTTAACTTGTTCATCGCTTTCGCGCATGAAAAGATCATCAGGTTTCCTTTGTTATGCTGTCACTTTTGCGCACAAACTTAACAAAGTACACCAGCGTTATTCCAGATGTTAAAACGGCTAATCTTTCATTCCAGATACGGCAACCAAGAATTAGATGAATTGATTTAGTTCCAACCTATGATGCCACTCTCGCGCGCAATCAATCAGTTTAAAATCATGCTTTAGGTAGCAAAGCTAAAACAAGCATTAAGCGTAAAATCATTCAAGCAAATCATAGAAACTGATAAATTCATATGCAAAAGTTACATGGATACAATCATACTGTAATATTCATCAAAATCCCAACAACAAGAGGATTAGAAATCCATCTTACAAGAGAATCTCAGAGGCAACGTTATGGACGTTTACCATGACACGTTCTCACGCTGTCATGACAACGACCGCCGTGCTTCCTCGATCTCCTGGCTCCTTCACCGGCCTCCTCTTTGTTTCTAAACTAACCTAAGCATTTAAGTATAAGAGAAAATGTTAAAGAATGAAGTATGATGAGGGAAGGGGATTCTTGAAATGAATGACTCGGTCTTCCTACTTATAGGCAAAATTTGAGGTCATCGCTGAGCGGTTAGGGCACGCCGCTGAGCGATATAGGTGTCACTGCTGAGCGATAATGGTACTTCCGCTGAGCGGTTTGGTCTTTTCTGGCGGCTACAGGCTGTCATCATAAATGCGGCGGCTGTTAGTGGGTGGCTGCGCCGTCTTTGTAGTGCGGCGTCAGCGAATGCAGGGCGGCGCTGCCTTTTGCATGGCAGCGCCAGCCTGTTGGCGACTGCAAATGGCTCCGGTGGGTACGATAGCTCAGTGGCTAGGGTTTACCGTTGATCGATGCTTGTCTCTTGTGCGCTGAGCGGCCTGTAGCTACCGCTGAGCGGCCTCTCGCCTGATTATGTCTTTTTCCTTCTTTTGCCTCTTTTGCCCTTTGCTTCATTCTTCTGGGATTATTCTTTAATTAATATGCTTGCATCCATTTGTAAGAATATATCATAAACCTTCAAAAGTGGGGATTTTAGTTAGAAAATTCTTTAAAATATAAGCAAAAAGGTGTCATTTCATTAGGTAAAAGTTGTGTAAATTTGGCACTTATCAGTTGTGGCCAGGGATAGACACCAATTTGTTCTATGCCTTTCACGACTCATGCGGTCACAACACAGAAGACTAAGTAGATCAGAAAGACAAGGTAGAAACTTGGGTCCATAGAGGTAAGCTTGAAAGATATGTAATACTAGAGAGGAAAAGAAAAACGGAGAGAGATGCAAAAAGGAGAACCTATCGCCGAGATAACCGTAGGAGAGAAGATTATCCCGAGGACCGAAGGGATAGAGAATATAGAAGAACAGAAACCATCAGGGTGATCAATACTATAGCTGGTGGATTTGCAGGGGATCCACCAAGTCAACAAGGAAAAGACACCTCCAAGAGGTGTTACATCTGGAAAATGAAGCAAGACACAAATTTCGCGGACCAGGAAACCTCCCTGACATCACCTTCACTAGGGAGGATTTCACCTGCACCATCCAAATGCACAACAACCCAATGGTGATCTCCGCAACCCTAGTAAACACTGAGGTTAGACGAGTGTTGCTGGACCAAGGAAGCTCAGCAGATATTATTTTAAGAAGTTGCTTTGACCAATTGGGCTTAAAAATTTCAAACCTCGAGCACTATCCAGAGGACCTTGTGAGCTTTTTTGGGGAGACAATTACTCTAGATGGATATGTTTCCCTTTACTTGACATTGGGACGCGAACCTACTATGAGGACAGAGAAGGTGAAGTTCATGGTGGTTGATAAACCTTCAGCTTACAACATCATATTAGGACGGCCCACATTGAACATGATCAATGCTATCATATCCACCACTGCCCTCGCGATAAAATTTTTGACTACAGATAATGAAGTAGCCACAGTACGTGGAGACCAAGTGACCGCCACGAGATGTGACAGTACCAATCTCCAAATACAGAACCCACGAAGCTGTCTGCGGAATAACAACAAACCTCGATGACCGAAATTTTCACCACAAATTCTCGTCAGTGGGAAAAATAAAACCCGAGGGAGAATTACAACCTATTCGGAAGGTCCTAATGCTGAATAGGTCACCTTCATCAACAAAACCCTTCCTCAAGAAACAAAAGACCATGTTGTCACCATTCTTCGCCAGAACGCGGACTTATTCGTGTGGACCGCATCTGACATGCCCAGGATTGATCCAGTACTTACGGTGCACAGGCTAGCCATTAGACCTGGCACCAAGCCAGTGAAGCAGAAAAGGAGGAAAATGAGCTCAGAAAAGGCTCTAGAGGTACAGAAACAAGTGCAAGCACTAAACGAAGCACGCTTCATAGAAGAGATCATCTACCCCATGTGGTTGTCCAACGTGGTAATGGTTCTCAAACCTGGAGGAAAATGGAGGATGTGTGTCGACTACACAAATCTCAACAAGGCAAGCCCTAAGGACCCATGTCCCTTCTCGAACATCGACCTCCTTGTCGACTCAGCCTCCGAGTACAAATTTTTGATATTTTTGGATGCCTATGCTGGCTACAATCAAATCCACGTGCACCATACCGACACAGAAAAAGACTGCATTCGTAACGCCCATAGGCAATTACCTTTAGAAAGTAATGCCATTTGGGTTAAAAAATGCAGGAGCCACTTACCAGCGAATGATGAACAAAATTTTCATCGGCCTGGCCGGAAATCTGATTGAAGTCTACGTAGACGACATGATAGTGAAGTCATCCGCAGAAGATAAAATAACATCTGACCTGGACACGATTTTTCGCACCCTGTGCCTCAATAACCTCAGGTTAAATCTAGCCAAGTGTGCCTTTGTGGTAAAAGCAAGAAAATTCATTGGATTCATAATAACACAACGAGGAATCGAGGTAAACCGGCAAAGTGCGAAGCCATTATGAATATGAGACCCCCCAACCACAATCACGGAATTACAGGGCCTAAAGGGAATAATAGCCTCACTAAACAGATTCATGTCATCCTCCACAGAGAAAGCTTTACCCTTCTTCTAGCTCATGAAGAAGATGAACTCTTTTGAATTGACGGAAGAATGCGAGCGAGCTTTCAACGAATTCAAAACATACCTGTCACAACTGCCCATCCTAACAAAACCAGAGAAAAGAAAAAACTTATTATTATATATCTCCGCGTCCGAAGAAACAGTGACATTAACACTAGTGAAAGAGAAGGGGCAAACTCAACTTCTCGTGTACTTTACCAGTAAATTTTACATGGAGTAGAGTCAAACACCATAAGCTGGAAAAATTGGCATTCACTCTACTCAACTTCACTAGAAGATTACGACCATACTTCCAATCCCATTACATTGTGGTCAGAACAAATTAACCAATCAGACAAGTACTCTACAAGCCTGACCTGGTGGGATACATGCTAGCTTGGTCAGTGAAACTTTCTGAGTTTGACATTCAGTATGAACCACGAATCATAATCAAGGCACAAGCCATGACCGATTTCATCACTGAATTCACGAGAAACAACACATCCATGGAAATAATCACATGGACGCTGTATGTTAATGGAGCGTCAAGCATCCGCAGAAGTGGAGCAGGAGTATTACTGGAGGCCCTAATGGCCTGAAATTGGAGATGGCCGTAAAATTTGAATTCTCAACCTCAAATAATCAAGCTGAGTATGAGGCATTGGTTACAGGTCTTAACCTGACCAAAAACGTCATAGCAAGAAATTTTGTGGTATGTAGTGATTCACAAATCGTGGTCGTGCAAGTAAGAGGTGAATATCAAGCGAAGGATCCCCATTTGTAGCAATACTTAGGACTGGTGACGAAGATGCTATCCTCCTTCGAAAACTACGATATCAAACACGTTCTGAGGGAAAGAAAACGAGCGAGTAGACATCCTGTCAAAGCTAGCAAGCGCCCGTCTAGGTGGCAACAACAAAACGCTCATACAAGAAACCCTCTGTCACCCCTCGGTCACAACTGAGGTCAATCAGATTGAATCATAAGGAAGTTCGCTAGAAGGCTAGACCTTGCCAATTATAAAAATCATTCCTGGAGATAAGCTGGATCCGAACGAGGATGAAGAAAGAATCAGAAGAAAAGCTGCCAGGTACACCCTGGTAGGTGGACAACTTTACAGGAGATCGGTATCCCAACCCCTTATCAAGTGCGTAGAATCAAAAAGGATACCCTATGTCTTAGAAAAGGTACACGAAGGTTCCTGTGGTCACCACATGGGAGGAAAAACCCTTTCCCTAAAGATATTTCGTGCAGGCCTGTACTGGCCTACCCTTCAGAAAGACTCCGCAAATTACATGAAGAAATGCTGAAGATGTCAGGAATATGCCCACCTTCATAGAGCTCCTCCCGCAAAACTGACAAACATGGCAGCCTCATGGCCATTACAAAAATAGGGAATCGATATACTTGGCCCATTTTCTCAAGTTACAGGCCAAAGAAAGTTCCTCATAGTGGCAGTTGACTACTTCACAAAGTAGATTGAAGTCGAACCCCTGGCGACAATCACTTCCGTCTAGTGTAGGATATTTGTGTGGAATAACATCCTCACAAGGTTTGGCATCCCTGGAAATATTGATCTCCAACAACGGGACCCAGTTCACGGATAAGAAATTCACGAAATTTTTACAAGGCTTCAAGATTAAACATCGCATCTCATCCGTGGAACACCCTCAGACCGACGGGTAAGCCGAAGCTGCCAACAAAGTCATATTGAAAGGACTGAAGAGAAGGCTAGACGAAGCAAAGGGACTGTGAGCGGATGAATTGGGAAGTGTCCTATGGGCTTATCGAACCACCCCCATTCAACAATGTCCCACTCTCCTTTTCGGTTAGCATACGGAAGTGAAGCCGTGATACCAGTAGAAATTGGCAAAATAAGTCCCAGGATACAGTTGTTCTCCCCGAAGAAAAATGATCAAGCCAGAGTCGAAGAAATAGACCTAGTCGAAGAATGCAAAGACAAAGCCTGCATACAAGAGGAAGCTATTAAAAGGCAAGTCAAACGGAGATACAACTCCTCTATAATTTCGCGAAAGTCTACTTAAGGAGACACCGTTATGGGAAGGGAAAATATCGGCACTAAGACACCAGGATATGGCAAGCTACATCCCGACTGGGAAGGTCCATACATTGTAACCGAAGAACTCGGCTGAGGAGTGTACAAGTTATGGACCATCAACGAGAAAGAAATTCCGCGGACATGGAACGCGGCCAATCTGAGAAGATTTTATCTTTAAATTATTCTCATTCTCAAATTCCTTATATAGTTCATTATAATATCTACATTTTTTATCCTGCATAATCATTGTACTAACGCCACAAAGCCATTATGAAATAATACATGCAGGATTCAACACACTTCTCATTTGCAAACATTAACAAACCGCTGAAAATAGCGGTAACAAAGCAAATTCCCCCGAACTAATCACTCGGCCGTCAACAATAATCCACAGAATAAAACATCAATTAAAGCCCAGTAATAAAACCGAGAACTACAATTTAAGTTGTAAGCCTGATCCGAAAACCAAAAGGCACAAACCAAGTCATAAATACGCAAACATTAATTTCCAAGAAAACTATTTATCATTTGATGTATGCAAAGAACAGAAGCTTAGGTGGAAATACAAAACATGAAATAGCATGGAATTACAAATCCTGGATGGTACCAGTCTCAGGATCATAATACTTATCTAGAGACACCACGCTCTAGTCAACCTCAAGAGGAATATGCTTGACTTGACCTGTAACAGTTTCAAAAGCCGCATCCACAGCTTCCTTGGATAACTTCAAGAAAGCGTCATATTCCTTCTTAGCTTCCTCGCACTGGACTAGGCAAGAATCATACTCCCTCTTTGCTACCTCTACTTCCTGCCTCATTTTCTCCACCATCGTAGCCTTCTCCACTGCCAAGGCAGACTTCTCCTCCGCCACAGCTTCTTGACCTCTCCTCAGATACAACCAACTGTGCCTTCAACTTCTTTATCTCCTCCTCCATGGCAACTTTTTTCTTGGAATAATGGCTAGCAACCTCCTTCACCTCAGCATTTTCCCAACGGAGGTTGTCCACCTCCTTGAGATCAGCCCCGTGGTCAAAAGCATACTTCAATAAACCAGTGGTTTTTCCCAAAAGTCAGAAACTAAGAGCAAACGCCTCCCCCGCTGAAACTCCATTCAAGTGCTCCCTAGCCTCCTCATACAGATAGCTCTTGTTAGCAATTCGCATGAAGTTTACACTCTTGGCCATGCCTCTGCGAGAGCACTTGAAGGGTGCCTACACTCTCGTCGCGAAGGGCCCCCTCAAGCGCCCCTTCGAGCGCGTTTCCGCGGAGGCTCCTCTTCTTTTGCCATAGAACGCTCAGGAGACGGTTTCACGGGAACAGGAGAAGAAGGAGAAACTTTAACAACAACCCTTTGACCTCTTAGCTCCTCGCAGAAGCATTCATGCGCCTGTTCAACTCCCTTAGTTTATCCCTCGCAGATATGTTTCCGTGGATTCTCGCACCTGCATAGACCATCAACAATCAGCACAAAAATATATACATATATGTATATAATAAGCTTAAAAGTAACAGACAAGCAACAACTACCTAAGCGAGTCTCCGCATTTAGTCCTTCCATGACCTCTCTCATATTCAAAGGTCCATCTTGAGCCAGCACTACAAAAAAACTCCTTCTCAATAAGCTCCTCTGCGGACAGGCCATCTGGATGGTAATGGTGGATATTCCTGTTCCAGTAACAAGATATACCCACCACGGTATCCTGGTCCCCCTCCCAGAATGCCTTCGTTCCCGGGGCAACAAATACCTTGAAGTATTTCCACTTGAATTCCTGGTAAGATTCCTCCCACCTGGTGAACACCCTTGTCCCAGAAACACCCTTGAATGTATGCCAACTCCTATACCTAAACCGAGTCCCCGGAACAATCCCACCCGTGGGGTTGGTCAAGGTAAAAAAACTCAAAAAAGTGTTCGACAAAAGCTCTACACCAAACACCCCCCACACCAACTCGACTCTGCGAACTAATGCCCAACCATTGATATGAAGTTGCATAGGTCTAAAGGCATAACTGCATCAACTCCCGCTCAAAGTTGGTGAAGGGAAGCCTAACGCCTAAACGCGTAAACAACACCTCGTTCATCCACAGAAAATGAGGGGTATCGTTATGCCTCAGCAAGCAAACCCTCTCGTCCGCAAATGCCACCTCTAACCTATACTCATGATCCTTCACCCCTCCTCGGTCAATTCCAACGCCTCATTCAGATGTTTGATATGCTCTCCCCGGATGATAGAAGGGATGGCAAATGCCTCTGGGTCTATCCACCCATAGGACAATCACTCGTAAGACCCCCGCAAAGGGCGCAGTCTCTTCAGGTCCTGAAAATTCTTCTTCAACCTCCCCATCATCGTAATCTCAAACTACTGAAAAAGGGAAAAATAGACCACACAAGCTTTCTTAACCCCTGTGAGCTAAATCCCTAAAGACACTCAAAACCCCAGAAAACCATTAACAGAAAGCATTGCAGAATATACCCATAACGCCCCGAAGTAAAATGCCCAAAACCCAAACAAAAAATTGCAATACTCCAAGAGAAGAAGAAGAGGAGATAATTACCGGTGTTCTCTCACAAAAAATAGACCGAAGAAGCAGAACGACAACGCAGCAGTACAACCTCCTTGCAAAGACCATAACCAACAAACAAAAAGCACAGCACAAAATGTAGGAGATGAAGAAGAGGAAGAAATTGCAAACATAAGATGAATAGGAACGGAGAAAATAAGGAGTGACGAGGCAAAGAGAAGATTAATGGAAACCGAGGGAATAAGAAGTGAAATAGGCAAAAAAGTGGTTTCGGGATTTGAAACGGTGGAAACCCAAGAGATTTTCCTCCAAGTTCATCATTATAAAACTGATACCCACCTCCTACAGAAACTCAAACGGCCACCAACTCACACACGTGTCCCCAAACGAGTGGCTCAGTTTTCTCACGATAGTACGCACATCTGTCGCACGATCCCTAAAGAGGAAAACCCTTCAACCGCCACGAAGCCTTGCAGATACCTATCCGCGGAACAAGCCCTCGACAGCACACAATGACAACTCGGACCATGGACTTTCACTCCACACTCTAAGCTGGGGGGGCTCCTGTTCTGGACTGGGCCATGAAAGCCCATCCTGGAGTACCACACCCAAAGGTCCGTGGATCAACCCGACCCGATTTAAGCACCCCCTCACCGGCCAATGAGATTCTCGGCCTAAGATATCTTCTCCCCAGCGAACAATGCTCCGTAATCTTCAAAGGCGGACTCAACGGAAAGATCCTCGGAATAGCGAAATTCACGGACGCCACTCAGGTATTTAAACTTAATCAACACACTAGGTAAGCCAAGAACCCAACGACCCTTGATTTCATTACTACTTCGAACCTTCACTGACTTGAGCGTCGGAATCCTTACAAGTAACTGTACAGGTAACCCCGAACCCGCAGAGAAGCTTCAGGATCCAATTTGGACTGAGGAATACCCTACTCGGTACACAAATAACCAACAACCTAGTTGAAACACTAGAGAACTCTTGATATTGAATTTAATTCTGAAGCCATGAAGATGTGAAGTTGGGTTGTATGAGACTTGGTGGTGTTGTTGTTTTTAATTTTAATTTTAATTTTTTATTTTTTTAAACGAAAAACTTGTGATATGATTAGGGTTTTGTAGAGTTGTAGTTGAGTTATGAGTCTAAGAGTTGGACTGAGTGGGAGTGTAAATGTTTAGTTATAGACTTATAGGTAAATTTTAAAAAATATATTTTGGTCAAATTAATTAGTTTGGATTATTGGATTGATTTAAATTCAAAAATTATAAATTTAAAATTTGATCGGATTTGGTTGATTTTTTTATTTAATGATCCAATCTAGATTATTGAATTCAAATTAAATGGATTCACTTTCACCCTCCTAATTGTTGGGCCTTTCCAAATTAGAAAAGCACAACACGAAGAAAAAAAGAAAGAGAAATTTGAAAGGGAAAGGGAAGCAAAATTTGAAAAACAAAAAGGCGCAGCTGCTGTGGTGGTATCCATTACCCTCTTGTGATTTTTTGCTACGTATACACATCTTTTTTCAAAAAGAAGACCCGTTTGGAGATGGACGAGGTAGGCGTCCCTCCAACTGTCCTTAGAGAGGTCTCCCTCCTTCAGATGCTCTCCCAGTCCCTCTACATTGTCCGACTCCTCTCCGTGGAGCATGTGGACAAGGTCTCCAAATCAGCACCGCCCTCCGCCGTCGCTACTAAGCCCCTCCTCTACCTTGTCTTTGAGTACCTTGATAACCTCAAGAAGTTCATCGATTCCCACCGCAAGGGATCTAACCCATACATAAATATAATTACATTCTTTTTCATGTCATATAAAATAGAAATACATGGAAAGAGTCGACCATCTTGTTCCTGTAAAGAAAATAAACAAAAGAAATAGAAAATGACATTTTTCTAATCAATTTCTTCTCTTATTTTTTCTTAGCATAAGCTTTCAATGTTTTATTGTTTTTCCCTTTGTATCCAAATGGACCACTAGCTACTGCATAAGGCCCAATATTAAAGCTGCTAAAAACAGATATTTCGAATGAAAGCCCACAGATTCACTGAAGGCAGAGGAGACCCAAAAAGAGCCCAAACTTCGACCAAAAGTGAAGGCCAAACAAAAATGTGTGCCATTGGTGAGATCCAACGGCCACCACACACATTTTGATGCGCTCTTACACCACACTCCCCTTTCCTCTTTGCAAGCTCTCTCTCTCTCTCTCTCGTGGCTCCTGACTTCCGATTTCTTGTTCCTCGAAAATGCTGGCACGCCTCGCCGCTAGTCGCTTCAAAGAGATCCGTCAAGTTTTCCGTCAGGTTTCTCTCCGTTTCATTTCCCTCCAATTTTTCCATCCTCGCCCACCACTTTCCATTTTTCTGATTTTGTTGCTTTTTCGTTTTGTTTTGTTGGATTTTCACCTTTTCAGCCTTCGAGGGCTTTCTCAACCGCTCTGAACTATGTAAGTGCTCATCGCCTTGGTTTCAATTCCTCCGTTTTCCGTTTTTTTTTTGTTTGTGATTATTGTGATTGTTGATGTATCGCTTCTTGACTGAGCCAGCACCTTGACTCTCCCGACAACAACCCCGACCTTCCATGGGAATTCACCGATGCCAACAAGAAGAAGGTAAATTCTTTTTTTTTGTCCATCTGGAATTGTGAAAATCGAACTTGGAGTGTGGGTAGATTGATATTTCATAGTATATCAAAATGCAAACCTAGCAGAAGGAACTGCTGAAGATTATTCATCCAATTGCCTTGATTCAATCATAGCTTTTGTATGGATTTGGTTTTGTCTAATGTTATCCTCATTGAAGAGTTCTTGTTAGCTGTCATTTATTCTATTACGTTATTGCTTAGCCAAATGAAAGTTAAACATGCTATTATGGTCAGTCTGGCTTTAGAATGACAAAATTTGGTTCACACGAAAGCTCTCTAAGGCCTTGAGGGTGTGTTAACTTATTGTGTTGTTTATTTTGCTCCTTGCTACAGTTTTTTCTTACTAGCTTTATGCTACACTCTGGTTACTTGACGTCTGGATATAGATTTAAAAGCTGCTTGTTAAAGCTGAATATATTTCGTGGGGAAGAGGAAAATTTGTGATTTGATGCCTTATTGATTGTGGTTTCATCATGAAGTTTCTAAGGGACGTGGACACGTGGTTCTTTGATTCATTATGCACCTTGTGTGTGTGATGTTTATGCCACTTAGCACAGGGTTAATAAATTCTGATGATTTTAACCTGTGGTCATAGCAGGCCAAGGAGATTTTGTCTCACTATCCATCCAACTATAAGCAATCTGCAGTGATCCCTCTGCTTGATCTTGCCCAACAGCAGCATGGGGGCTGGCTCCCTGTTTCTGCTATGAATGCGGTATGTTAGCCTCGTGCTTGAAGGATTCTTTTTAGTATGTCTAGAAAGTAGAAACATGTTAAATGACTATCTCTGATTCTCTAAGTCCTAGTCCTGCACCCCTGTACGATTAGAAAAGGTTATCCACGTAGGATTTCAACCTAATGAATTCAGTTTATTGTGCTCCATGGATAATTTCTACTAAGTATTAAGTAGAAGCAGAAGTAGAAGACCCTTGAGTAATTCATGTGAGTTGGTGATGGTTCTACAAGACCCCTAAATGTATCCGTTGTAGTCTTGAAATTCTTGTAGTGGCTGTATAGTGTTATTGCAAAATAAATTTCCTTTAAAGATGGTCCCGATGAAATTCTTGTTGAGGTTGTCAAAGTGAAGCTTTTTGTGCTTCTTTTGTGGAAGCATCTCTCTACTTATTGGCACACCTGTTAAGTTATGCCTAAAATTTATAAATGCAACAAGCTTTGATTATTGATGTACATTACACTTCTTCTTCAAGCCTTTATTAATGAACTGTTTTGTGAATTATTCAGGTTGCTAAGATTATAGAGGTTGCTCCTATTCGAGTATATGAGGTTGCCACATTTTACTCGATGTTCAACCGCGCTAAGGTGAAAAGCACATCATGCTTTTATTTTTGCTAATCCACATTAATGCAGGTCAAAGCTTATCTGGATCAACTTGCTTTGAATATCAGGTTGGAAAGTTCCATCTATTAGTTTGTGGAACAACACCTTGTATGATACGAGGTTCCCGAGTAATTGAGGAAGCTTTATTGAAACATTTGGGAGTGAAGCGCAATGGTTAGTTAATCTCTCTTGATATCTTCCATTACCTCTCTCATTGAACCTGATCTCATTCTTGACCAAATGGAACCATTTTCAATTTAATAAGAATTAGTTTCATTTTCACCTCTGATTTGCAGAAGTAACAAAAGATGGTTTGTTTTCTGTTGGTGAAATGGAATGCATGGTGAGTCTTTTCTCTGAACAATATTTTAGCTTGCATGTTCCTAGTCCTCAGTTGTAGCCTTGCTTGGTTTGCAGTGGCACGTTGATCGTATATACAGTGGGAAAAGTTTACAATGACATAGCATGTTGATTATATATACAGCGTGAAAAGGTTACAATTACATTATGAACAAAACTGGACTAACTGTGGTGAACATGGATGTACTAAGCTACTTAGTTTTGGATATCTCTGATGACAAATATGAACTTTACAACTCAGTATTTGACCTTTTTTGGTAATATTCCTTGGATTTGTAGGAGAACAAACACTAGCACAGACCTGATGGTTGGTTGATATAATTTGTTGTTGTAGTAGTTGTGTTAGATCCAAGAATAGGTGAAAGAGTTGCATGCGTAACATCTCTGTTTAAAATTTTCCCGACACAATCACAGTCAAATATGTAGTCTAAAGGAGTGACAAATGACAATGCCGTAGTTGTGGCTATAATTTATTGATTAAAATTGTTGGTGTTATTCAGGGATGCTGCGTGAATGCTCCTATGATTACAGTGGCTGATTACTCCAATGGATCAGAAGGATATACCTACAATTACTATGTAGGTCTTTCCTCTATTTTCTTTTTTGTTAACTATTTATTTTAGGGGGGAGGAGGGATACTGCGTTGGTGTTTCTAAAACACTCCTAATGTCTTATTTATGTTGGTTCCAGGAAGACGTAACCCCAGAGGGAGTAGTTGAGATAGTAGAAAAGCTGAGAAGGGGTGAGAAGCCACCGGTAAGGATATTGGTCACTTTCTATTTCTTTGTTGTCGAAGCTTTAGAAACCTACACCAGCTCTGACTGAATTTCTCTGTATTTAGCATGGCACACAAAACCCACAGCGGATTAAGAGTGGACCTGAAGGAGGGAATACTACTTTGTTAAGTGAGCCCAAGCCTCCTCCATGCCGCGACCTGGATGCATGCTGAAGTATGATACTTTTTGCCTTCAATAATGTAAGGCTGGCTTGTCTTTGAGCTTGCCTTAATTGGGACATTGTGAAATTGTTAGATGCTCAATTTTTTTATATCAACCTGCCAGCAAGGTTTCCGTCTAAAGTACTGTTCCATAAAACGCCATAAATTTCTTGGCTTGTTTATTACTTATCAGTGTTTATCTTTGTTTTCTTGTACTTTGTACATTAATCGACACAAATGAAATTTGAGGTTATGATGTCATCAAAATAATTCAATTTGGGAACTGAATTATGGTTGTAACCATTCAACAATGGTATTCCAAGCGTGTTCAATGCAGCATGCTGCTTTTATGGACCAACAAAGGGTGCTGCGGTGCTGGATTGAATGCATGTTTTGTTGTTCAAGGAATATCAATATTTGACTAACGGGAAAGCCCTCGGCAGGACTGAACATAAACGTAGGAAAGTGTTTGAAATGCATTGTGTAGTGCAGACTAACTTGCCCTTTTGTGCTGAGTAAACTAAAACAACTTTGTTCGATCATCTGAACAAGGCTTGAGCAATTTATATGCTTCGCAAGGAATATTCCCTCAAATGGCAAGCTCAATTACGTTGTAGTTATGTGAGAGGCATCTAAACCTGCTTCAATTATCTTCAATTTTTTAACTTTAGATAACTAAGTTAATATAATTTGCATAACAAGCTGTGACATGAGAAAATATGCAACTCATCAAAGGAGTTTCAGTTTGGTGATTAGTTAAAGCGTGTTAATAGCATGTTTATATGCACGTAATTATGCGTGGGGAATGCTATTAATTCATTAAATTTGTTGTATATGGTATATATTTTTTAGTGACATACTCTTCAAATGATCATTGATGATTGACTGTAAAAGAAAGGAAATGATCTAGTGAACAAGAGCTAAAAGTTATAAACTTTGACTATTCAGTCTTCTACTCTCCCCTTCTTTTTGTTTTGCTATGTTTTGAACTCAATTAGTTCAAATTAAAAAGAAAAAGAAAAATCCCTTTGTAACGAAAAAGTCATTTTCTCCGAGAGATTGTTTGTTTGTACAGGTTATAGAACTGATTAGGGGATCAAGATGAAGGGAATCGTTTTGATTAGGGGTTAAATTAAAATCATCGTAAAAGTGTCCGTCGCCGCTAATTGCAAGTAGCGACGCAGAGCAACTTGGTGAATTTCGAGGGAGCCGATGATGACAAGGCAAGCCCACGTGTATATATTCGCCGTCTCATCCATCTCACTCTCCAAACTATTCATTCATCTGACTGCGATTTCGATTCTTGAAATCTGCTAGTAGCTCCCCAAGTTATTATCTTTTTAATATTTCTGGCTAACCCATCTCAGGTTTCCCCCCCTTTTTTTATAATCAATTTCTCCCCCTTTCATTAATTGTTTATTTATGCACCGAAAAATATCATTAGCATAATTGATTATGCTTGTTACGGTGATTTAATTGAGTAATACATGTTTGTTGAGTTCAGAGTTTACTTTTGAAGTCCCAGCAGCAGTAGTGGTGGTGGTGGTGGTGGTGATGGGGAGTGCATCGTCTATGCTTACTCAATATGATATCGAGGAAGTCCAAGAACACTGCAATAATTTATGTAGGTCCAGCTTGATCTTTTGCTTTCCTTTTATTTGAATCCAATGTTTTCTTCACAAGATCTGATTTTTATTGCGTGTGTGAAAATTCAGTTTCCCAGCAGGAAATAGTGTCCTTGTACCAAAGGTTTTGTCAGCTTGACCGCAATGCGAAGGGTTTCATCTCAGCAGATGAGTTCTTGTCCGTACCTGAGTTTGCAATGAACCCACTTTCTCAGGTGGAGACTTGTTTTCACTTTGTGGGAATTTCGGATCCTGAGATTCTAGTTTGTTTTCTACTTAGGATGCATTTGTTTCAGCTTTTAAAGAAGTGATCAAAACAATTGGTGTTTGATAGAGAGTTGAAAAAGCTGAAAACAATTTTTTTTTTTTTTTTGAGATTTTGTTTAGTTTTAAAAATGTATCCAAGTATATGAAAACTGATTGTTTTAGCCCAAAAACGTGATGATTTTTTTTTGCCAAATAAGCTGAATCAAATGCGCCCTTGATGCACTGTCCATAATGAGGTGATGTGTGATATATTTTTTCCATTTCTGATGGACTCTGATTATTTGCAGAGGCTACTCAAGATGGTGGATGGTATAAACTTTAAGGACTTTGTGGCCTTCTTGTCTGCATTCAGTGCTAAAGCTAGTGCACCGCAAAAAATAGAACGTAAGTGTGGGTTATATCATATAGCAGTGTTAATTTATATTCTCAGAAGATGTCGGATTGGTTGTTTTCTTAGCAATGCTGGATATTTTTCAAATTTATATGCAAAGACCATAGTCTTGTTATTGTTCCATTGTTTCAGAATATTTTCTTGAAGATTTTCGGGGTCTAGCATTTGGATGAATTAGATGTCTCTGGTCTCACTTTCAAAATTGAACAAATAGTTTGAAGAAATGCCCCAGATGTAAGCTAGGCAAGGGGTAGTTAGAGACATAAATACAAAGAGAGAGAGAGGGCCAACAGAATTCTTTTATTAGTTACACATAAAATTATCTTTATATCATGTGCAGCCATGTTAGTTAGAATGTATTCTTGTGATATAATTAGAGTTCTTTTAGTAGGTTCCACCCAGGTTATGAAGTTTATCTACTCGAAGCATTCACTAACTTTCTTTAGTGTTCAGGATTTTGGTCAATGTATCAATAAAATTAATTGAACAGTTAACAATTGCATGCAGAACAAGGTCCCAATGATTTGAATTATTGAAGATTTTCATCCATGAAAGAGGGATTTCTTTGTTGGGAGAGGGCGGAAGAGATTTGTTTAACCTTTTCCTTAATAAGTTATGATACTACTTTCTCTACTGACTACTACGATGTATGTTACTTCTTAATAAAAAAGTTGCAGTAGTAATTTGTCAATCGATTAGGCTTTAAAAGGGGTACTTAGAGTGACTAGGTTTTCTTTGTTGCAGTTATTTTCAAGGTATACGATTCGGACCGTAACGGAAAGGTGTCTTTCAAAGATATGCTGGAAGTGCTAAAAGATTTGTCAGGGTCATTCATGTCTGATGAACAGAGAGAGGTATCACCAAAGATCTACACACTTCCCTGTATTGCTTAATCATGAAGTAGTTTATTAAGCTGCATCAGTTGTTACTGTTTTGATTTCCCTTAGTTTTTATTTCATCTAACGAGAGTGAATGAGTATTTTGGTTTCCATACACTTTTTCAGCTATGCCAGTATATTTAGACTTGTTGGAGCTTGGCTAATTTTGTTCTGTTTGATTTGCAGCAAGTCCTGAGTCAAGTTCTCGAAGAAGCTGGATACGCAAAAGACTCTTATTTGACATTGGATGACTTCATTAAGGTTGGTACATTTTGTCATATATTTTCTCTGGACTATTTAAAATGTATATCACAAAAATAGCTAAATCGAAGTACCTTTTTTTTTCAGTTTTTTTACCCACATCTGGTCCGGTTGTAGATGTGTCAAACTATTTATGGGCCACAAATGGAATCTACTTTAAGATACTTGATTTTTATTATCCTTGGTACTTCGTTGGCAACAATGGGAGGGTTTATGAGAAATGGTTTTTATTAGTGAATGGAACTATAGAAAAAAGGGTGGCATTTTTGAAGAGACTGTTTTTAGAATTTAAACCTGTGACCTCAGGTTATAAGATAACAATCTTACTAATGTGCTGAGGTTCATCCTCCCCAGGTAGAAAAAAAATATTATGTCTTGGAGGAATAGATTTTATTTGTCTAGTGCCTTCTTAATCTAGAAAGTACCAAGGAGAATAAAAATCAAGTATCTCAAAGTGCTTTCTTAATCTAAAAAGTTGGCCTGATTGGGTATACCTGGATGCAAATGATGAGATAATTGATTACAGAAGAGATTATTTCATATCTCAAATTTTTTGGGATATATCGTAGTTTAAGAAATCTGTTCACGCACTCGCATATCAAAAGTTGACAACTCATATCAGAATGCCGATGATGAGATATTCAAATGTAGACAAGATTATTTCGTATCTGTTTGTGCTTCAAATGAATTTGAACAAGTTAGTTTGTTAGTCACAATCAAAATAAATGAATGGAAGAAGAAGACATACCATAATTTAGGTTTAGTTATACATCAAAATCTAGCAGGGTCACTAAGAACTTGTGTTAGAAGACCCCGTTTTTTTCCTCTTCTTTCTCTTTCATTTTCTGTATAATTTTATATATATATATATATATATATATATATATATATATATATATTTTTCTCACTTGTCACAGGTTCTTGGCCAATCTGACTTGAAAATGGATGTTGAAGTCCCTGTTGATTGAAAATGGCTGCAGTTTTCGCTGTTTTCTTGGAAAGATAAGAATTGTAAACTGTATTCATGGGATACTTGTAATATACTTCATGTGGAAATGGAATGTACACAAATACCTTTTTCTCCTTGGGATTCTTGTATACAGTTTCTCTTAGAGCCACTAGCTGTTTTCAAGCTGATATCAGTTGTTTGAGTCTGATTCAATTTTTCTTTTTCCTTGACATGTTTTTGATCATTTTGGGTCTCCTGAATTCAACTTTTAAGGTCATTCATTTTTGCCACTTGAAGCTTCCAACTTTAATGATTTGTGAAGCTTGAGTTTCTTGCTCACCGCGCATATTTCAAGTTGTTTGCTGCGGATCTTTACAGCGGTGACTTTTCACATTGCTATTTCAACTGTCATTGTCTTGCTTGTTGGGCTTGTATTGATTATAATAATAGTATTATCATAGAAAAATGAAAAGGATCTATTGAGTTGGTATCCTTGATGAAGTTAGACCAAGAAAAGACGACTTCATCCAAGCTCTTTGAAGCTTGAACTTAGTTATTGGAGAAGAAATCATGATCGTCATAGTAGCAAGTTGTACACAGCATCGTCATGGTTAATAAATTTGTAATTTGCAAATTGAAGGGTCACACTCTCTCACGGCAGACTTACAGGAAAACAGTATAAGAAAACAAACAATTCCCATGTGAATCATCCTAGACCATGTGGTTTTGTGTTTAACTTGTATGTGTAATTAACATTGTAACAAATTAACTGAATCCTAGAATGCATAAACAGATCATAATCACTGCACAAACAGACTAAAAGTACAGCCATAGCAAAATATACCATTATTATTACAACGAAATCCAAGTCATTACATATCTCAACCTACAAAAGTAATAAACTGCAGATACTTTCAAAAGACAGACATCTTTCAAATTTCTCCCCTGTAACCACCGGATCCAAAATAGTCCTTTCTGTTATTAGCAATTGCCATGCTCTTCTGGTGTTCAAATTTAGGACAATCGCGGATGCGATGACCGAGACCACCACAATATGCACATCCCTTGACACCACTTTTGTCGGTAATTTCATTGTTATCTTCTGTTGGATCGTTCAACTCAGCCAGAACTGGAGGAATCCTCTGTTTAGCTTCTTGCAACAGGTGTTTCAGATCAAGCAGAGTTGTCTCACTTTGGTTTTTGTTTATAAAAGTTGTAGCTATGCCAGTCTTGCCACACCTTCCAGTCCTTCCAATCCTATGCACATAGTTTTCGATTTCAGCTGGCATGTCATAGTTGATGACATGCTGAATATCAGGAAAATCCAAACCCTTGGATGCAACATCAGTTGCAACCAACACATCTTTCTTTCCAGACTTAAAAGCTGCAATGGCATACTCTCGCTCTTCCTGATCCTTGCCTCCATGAACGGCCACTGCTTCCACTCCCTTCAGTAGAAGATATTCATGTATGTCATCCACATCAGCCTTGTTCTCACAGAACACCAAAACCGGAGGCGGGGTTTTCTGGAGGCACTCAAGGAGATACACTATTTTGGCCTCTTGCTTCACATACTCTACCTCCTGAATCACATCAAGATTTGCAGCCCCGGCCCGCCCCACATTGACAATAACAGGCTTCACCAAAGCACTTCTGGCGAAATTCTGGATTTTAGTTGGCATAGTGGCAGAGAACAGAAGAGTTTGCCTTTGAGCTTTGAAGTGATCAAACACTTCCCTAATGTCATCCTCAAACCCCAAATCCACCAACCTATCAGCCTCATCCAATGTCAAATACCTACAGCAATCAAGACTCATCTTCTTCTTTGCTAGCATATCCTTCAATCTCCCAGGAGTGGCAACAACAATATGAACACCCTTCTTCACAACATCCAGCTGTGACTTCATGTCCACCCCGCCAATGCAAAGCAATGGCCGGAGCTCCGGATAGCCGGCGTCCCTTAAGGGCTTCAAGAACTGCTCAACCACTTCATAGGTCTGCCTGGCGAGTTCCCTTGAAGGGCAAACAATCAAACCAAAAGGGCCTTCTCCAGGAACAACAGGCATCATCATCTCCTCCTGCAATGCCAGCATGATCATTGGCAGCACAAAGACCAGAGTTTTACCGGAACCGGTGAAGGCAATGCCAATCATGTCCCTGCCAGACAGAATGACAGGAAGGCCCTGCACCTGAATTGGGGTTGGTTGCACAATCCCCTTAGCCCTCAACATGTTCAAAACGGGATCAGGGAACCTCATGTCCTTGAAATTCTTAACGGGGCACGGGATATCTTCCCCATCAACGATGATATGCCACTGCTTCCGAATCAAATCACGCTCCTTTGAGGGCATGCTCCTCACTTGCAGAGGGGGTTTCCATCCAGTGGGCAGGGGCTCAGAGTAAGTGATTCCCTTGGCCAATTCACGAACGGACAAGAGGGTTTTTCTGTCAGGCAAATTGTCGAGCATCTCCTGCTCCTGTTGGAGAATCTGCTCCGTGGCACTGATCTCGGGCTGTTCCCGCTTCAGCTGCGAAGCCTTCAGCAGAAGGCTGGGTTTGGCTTCGGCCACTCTGGTTTTCTCCGAATAATCGTCGACGAAAGCAGCAGAAGAAGAATAAGCGGAAGAAGAAGAGGGAAAAGACTTGCCTTTCCGGTGAAGAATGTTGTGCGCTTGTATGGCCCTGCGCTTCGCCACCGGCACGTACTCCACGTAATTATCATCTTCTTCCATCGTGTGTTCTTCGCTATGAAACATATCAAAAGCAACGAATTTTGGGTTCACAATTCACACCCAGATCGTCAAAATATTAATTTTAGTAGCGAATCCGAGTACGGAACATGAAACCAACGACCAAACCGAAACAGAGGAAATGGAGAACAATAGCTTTGGGGTTTTTTGGGGGGGGGGGGGGGGG